>PVKS010004170.1:0-95952 GCA_004027875.1 Aplodontia rufa
GGGGGACTTAACTACGGAGTCGCATTCCCAGCCCTTTTTATTTTTTTATTTTGAGACAGGGTCTTGCTAGATTGCTCAGGGTCTCACTAAGTTGCTGAGGCTGGGCTTGAATTTGCAATCCTCCTGCCTCAGCTTCTGGAGTTGCTGGGATTGCAGGTGTGCATCACCATGCCCTGCCCGTTGCCCCTTGCCCCTTGCCCCAAGGCTTTTTTTTTTTAAGAGAGAGAGGGACAGTAAGAAAGAGAAATAATTTTTATTTAGTTTTTCCTGTGGCCTTTGTTGGTCGAGACTGCCTTGGGTACAGTGCTGGAGTTTGAACTCACGCACTGGTGCTTGCAGGGCAAGCGTGGTAACGACTCCAGCTCTTGTGTAAATCCGTTGGTGGCAGTACTGGCGGCCATTCAGGGGAATGGATATAGCTTGAGTCTTTGTGTCTGTGTTCCTGATCTCCTTTGGGAAAGTGTTTATGCAAACGTGAAGTTGTGGGGAAGCTGGAAGAGGAGAAGCTGGGAAGGAGACAAAGGAGAGGGAGAGATCTAGGAAGAGGTGTTTGGGGGAAATTGAAGGATTAAGCAACAGTAGGAGAGGATGAAGAGAAAGCAAGCAGGATATGGAAAGAACAAGAAAGAGAAAGGGCATGGGCAAGGAGGCACACAGAAGGGGAGAGAACCCAGAAATTATAAAAGTTTTGACCAAAGTATTCTGCATGTTTTTGTGAGGCAGCAAGACAGAAATAGGAAGAGGCCCTTTATTTTCTTAAGAAGAGAACACAGCCCCGAGATGGGAGAGGTAGAGAATTTTCCAGCCTGTGGCCTCCCAGGCTGCCCGCCCCGCCATGCTGGCTGAAGAGTTCACCCCACAGCCTCTAAAGGGCGGGAGCTCAAGTCTCCATACCCAACTGAGGGCTGGAGAGTGAGGAGCTGGGGTTCAGGCCCAGCTGGGGTGCCTGGTGGGTAGGAGGTTGATGGGTAGAAAAGAAGAATTTTCTGGGGTGGCTGAGGGAACCTGGTGCTGGAGACGGGCTCTTCTCGAGAGCACCCAAGGTTTGTCCAGGGGGAGTGTTGGCTAGGGAGCAGTGGGAGAGGACAGACTCTACAGGCTTCAGCCTGCAGAATCATGAAACCTGGGTCTTCCTTGCTTCCTGTGCAGGCCTCCTGGACCTTTTTGTCGAGGGAACCATAAAAGAAACTTTTTTTTTTTTCCTTTTCACTTTTTTCCCCTTCGGTGTTGGGGATTGAACCCAGGGCACTCTACCACTGAACTGTGTCCCCAGCCTTTTTTTATTTTTTATTTTGAGAGAGGATCTTGCTAAGTTGCCCAGGCTGGCCTCAAACTTGCAATCCTCCTGCCTCAGCCTCCCGAATTGCTGGAATTACAGGTGTTAGCCATCACTTCCTCTTTTTTTATTTTATTTTTTAAGAGAGTGGGACACAAAAGAGTTAGAATCAGCATATTATAGTGACATGGCTTCATCAATGTTTATAGCAGCTCAAGTTACTATAGCTAGACTATGGAACCAGCCCAGATGCCCCTCACTCGATGAGTGGATACAAAAATTTGGTATTTATATAGATGGAATTCTACTAGGCCATTAGAGAAGACTATATTATGGCATTTGCAGCCAAATGGATGGAGATGGAAAGAATTATGCTCAGTGAAGTATCCCAATCTCAGAGACTCGAGGGCTGAATGGTATCTCTAATCTGTGGAAGCTAGAATACATGGGGGAGCAGTATGGTAGACAGCTAAGCTAACAATAACTTCAAATTGTATGATTCTCAACACAACAGGAAGACGACTCCCTAGGTTACTTGGAGGCATAGGGAGGGAGATGGGGAGAGGGGGAGGGTGTATGAAGAACTCCTAGGAGACTGGAGAGTGGGAATATGGGGGAACCATCTCAGAAGCAGATGTCATTCCTCCATGAGATACTCATTTAACGCAGGAGTTCTTCTGGGGGAAACAGCAACAGGGGAAACCCAAGTTGGACATCCATTAGCCCTGGATAACTAAGTATATATACATTGGTTATTGATGGTTTGATAATGTTTCCCCCTCAATTGTATCTCTACATACATCTAATAAAAAAGAGAGTGGGACAGTGAGAAAGAATCAATTTAACATAGTTTTTCATCTGGTTTTCATTGCTCTGACACTTCATTGTGTACGTGGTGCTGGGGTTCAAACCTGAGACCTCACATACAGCAAGTAAGACCTTAACTGCTGAGCTACCACTCTAGCCCTCCTCTTAACTCTCTGAGCCATGACCTCTCCTTTCCCATGGAAAGAAAAGGACTTGGCCAGTGGGCAGTGCCCAGGACTCCAACGTCTATGGCCCCTCCACCTACTGAGGCTCAAGAGAGTCAGGGCCAGCCTGTGGTTATATGGCAATGGAAGGAGTGTGCTCCTCCAACTCTTTCAGTGAAGAGAGTGAACAAACTAACCTGTCCCATGTTCAGCTTCCTCCCTGGGAAGTGGGTTTAATGACAGGTCCTGAGCATGATGTCGCACTGCCTGGGGTTTATAGACAGAAACAGGTAGCAAGGTGAGTTAGAAATAACACGGGTGTGTTAAGAGAGAGGGAGAGTGAGAGAGAGAAAGAAACAACTTTATTTAGCTTTTCATCTGGTTTTCATTGCTCTGACACTTTAGTTGTGTATGTGCTGCTGGTGTTTGAACCTGGGTCCTTGAGCATGCCAGGCTAGCGCTGTAACTGCTAAGCCACAGCTCCAGCCCTGGGTGTATGTTTTTGACAAGTTCATTCACTCCTTCATTGCACACATTATTGAGTGTCTGCTACTAACAGGCCCTGTGGACACCTCATTGAACAAATCAGACTCCGCACCTCTCCTGCCGATTTATTTATTTATTTATTTATTTAGAGATAGGGACAGTGAGAGGGAGAGAGCGAAAGAGAGAATCAATTTCGTTGCTCCAATACTTTGTGGTGTATGTGGTGCTGGGGTTCAAACCCGCGTCCCTGCGCATGCAAGGTAAGTGCGGAAACAGCTGAGCCACCACTCCAACCCCCGATCTTTTTTTTTTTTTAATGGGGCGGGGCGCTTTGCAAATTGAAATAGGTTGGGATTATGAAAGAGGTCAAACGTTCTGTTTTGAGTGTGGCTGTCTCTGGATAGCGCCTTCCAAATGTGGAGGGTCTCAGCAGGGCAAATGCAAACCGGGAGTTTCTCACTCACTTGTGGTTGGATTCGATCCGGATATCCTCAAATTCCCCATAGCTGTTTCAGCCCCTTTCTAGTCCTCCTTCCCCCAGTTTTTTAGGAAAGTGGAAGCCTGGAAGTGACTGAGAATAAAGCTTTCTTGGAAGAAACACCAGCAAATGAAAAATTACAAGAAAAATAACAATAGCAATACATTCCTGACCTTAGTCACAAGGTGCATAATCAGTTCAGTTAATACACCAACACTAAAAACCAACGCGAGTCCCACAGACCGCAACCCCTCGGGCACTGCGGGGCACGGAGGTCTGGGCGGGCAGCACTGCCTTCCCTAGCGGCCGCCTCCGGGAGCGCACAGAGCGCGCAGAGCGCGCTACTCCTTCCAGCGCGCACCTCGCGGTTACACCCTCGCCAGCCGCGGGGCCTGCGCTGGGCGGGAGGGGCGTGGCCTGATCGGGGGGCGTGACCTGCTCTGGACCGAGCCGGATCGCGGGCCCTCCCCTGCCAGACTCCCGCGCGGGCGGGTTAAAGAGGCGAGCGGAGGCGGGCGCGGCTCACACTGCTGTGGCGCGCGGCTGAGCCGCACACGTGTCTCCCCGGAGGAGTCGGGCCCCGAGTTTCCCCAGCTCCTCAGGCCCCGGAATTTCGGTGCGCCTTCGACCCCACTGGTATTCGCCCACCCGACCCGCGTGAGCCGGCCCGCATCAGTTCCCCGCACTTCGTGGGCCAACTTGGCGGAGCAACTTTGTCCGGGGAGCGGCGCGGGGGGGGTGGTGGGACGGGGTACTGCGCATGCGGAGCTCCAAATTCAAACAGCTGTTTCCAGAGGCTGCGGGGCCGGCGGACCCGGAGCCGCTGGGGTAGGGGAAGCTCTCTCCAGGAGGTGGCCGCTCCGGAGCCATGGTGGACCGGGGCCCACTGCTCACCTCGGCCATCATCTTCTACCTGGCCATCGGGGCGGCGATCTTCGAAGTGCTAGAGGAGCCGCACTGGAAAGAGGCCAAGACAAACTACTATACACAGAAGGTGCATCTGCTCAAGGAGTTTCCGTGCCTGGGCCAGGAGGGCCTGGACAAGATCCTGCAGGTGAGCCACCGCTTGCGCCCCCCAAATACACCTGAGGTTGATGGGGCTGCTGAGATGGGAAAATCCGCACCGGTTGGTGGAAGGCCCTGGGGGGGCGGGTGAGAATGCCTGCCCCATCGTGGTTCGGGACGCGGGTGTCTGGCTCACCCTGAGATTCGTCGGAACCTGGTTTGCGCGCAGAGAACTTGGGGTTGACTCCCGGGTGAACCGGGCCCCGTGGTGTCTCGGTGTGGGTGTGCGGGTGCCTCCCTTCTGGAGGGAATCTGTGGGGCGGATAAAGGCGTTTATCTTTCCTTGGAGACGCTCCCGGAGTCCGGGAGTCGAGCCGAGCGCCACCCCTAGCGTCTCCACCTTCCCGGCTGCAGGGCCAGCGCCGCGCCCGGCCGGCTTAGCTTCAGAACGAGAACTCGGCCGAGTTGCGGGAAAGCCCCCGGCGCGACTCTGGGCAAAGTCCCCACAGGGGACCCTGTCGGGCTTGAGCCCGCGGGATGAGGGCAGGTGGCTGGAATGCTGGGGACGCGATCAGGCTTCCGAGAAGGCTTATCTCAGGGAGACATCCCTTAAGGGCTTGGAGTTAAACTTTGAAAGCAGCAGGTTGCACCTTTTCTCGGAAGGAGCGAGTGCTGCGGTAGGGGATTTTCTTGGGGGTTGGCTTTGGAAGCCTCTTAACCTTCTGGTCCACAAGCCCAGTGGCTGACTTTGACCTCACTTGGGTAAACTGGGGCTGACAATCCTAACTGGAACCTTGGGCCAACTTTAGGTCTGAGCCCCTCTGTCCCAGTTTTTTGAGCCTCAATCATCCTATTTTTGACCTGCACTAGTGGCCTTGCCTCAGTAGAACAAGGACCAGGGTAGTAGATTGTCCCAATGTTGCATTTCTCCTGAGATGCCAGAAAGGAGATAGCAAAAGGAACACTTAATGTACACAGCTCCCCAATACTTGAAACCTGCCTAGTGCTTCTCATTGCCCAGCCTCGGTTCCCCCAGTATGTGAAATGGGAATGAACCCACTTTCATCCCTCTTTCCTGCCCTAGACTTGTAAGGTTCAAAGTCTTCAGAAAACATGAAGTCATCTTGCTAGCAGTATCAGATGGACATTCACATAAAGGAGCAGAAATGTTTCCACTGGCAGCTGGGACTGTAGAAAATTGTCCTCAGAAGGGGGGAGTTGGGCTCCAAGGTGCAATGTTTCATTTCAGTGGAAAGTTTCCTGCCCTGAAGCAGTTTCTGGGGTGGGGATGGGAGGAGGTGACGTTGGGGATGAATTTCAGAAAGTACTCGTTGGCATGATACCTATAATCCCAGTTACTGAGAGGCTCAGGCCCCTAGGATGAAAAATTCAAGGCCAACCTGGGTAACTTAGTGAGACCTTGTCTCCCAATTAAAAAGAAAAAACAAAAAATTGGAAGTACTGGGGTTGTAGGTTAGTGGTAAGTGCCTCTGGGTTAAATCCCCTGTACCAATAGCAACAACAAAAATAGGGTCTGATTGATTTCATTCCTTTTAGCATGAGATGGGTGTCTGTTGTGTCTGTGTTGCGGGGAGGGGGTTGCTTTATGATTTCCCTTGAGGAAATAATTCCCCTGAAGAAGGAGAGGTTTTGTTTAGTTTGCTCCAGGGCTTTGTTTAGAGGGGGAGGAGGACAGGCAGGGAAGATAAAGCCTCGAGCTGCCCTCGAAGTGTTTCCCCTTGCTGCTCCTCGGCCACTGCAGGGGAAGGAAGGAAAGAATTCAAGGCTAAATGTGGGAAAATAAACTTCAAAACACAAGAAGGGAAGGGGGGTCCAGGGGCTAGGCAGCCGGGTGCAGCTGGTGGTGGTGGCTTCGGAGGCTGGACAGCTTCCTTCAGGTGTTTGAACAAACAGAATGGCTCTGATTTGGAGGTCCTGCAAAGTCTTTTTTTTTTAAGATGGAGAAAAAGTATATCAATTTTAGTTTTTTTGTGTGACCTTTGTTGTTCCAACACTTCATTGTGTACATGGTGCTGGGGTTTGAACTCACGTCTTTGTGCATGCCAGGCAAGCTCTGTAACCGCTGAGCCACTGCTCCAGCCCCTCCTGTTAAGTCTTTTAACAGTTGTTCCCCCCCAAATGGGTAGGTAGCTTTCAGAAAGAGGGTTTGGGCATCATCAGGACAGTCTGATTTGGAGATAATTATAGATAAATCCTTTTTTTTTAATACCAGGGATTGAACCCCAGGGTACTCTACCAATGAGCTATATCCCCTTTTTATTTTTTGAGACAGGGTCTCCTAAATTAAGCTGCTGAGGGCCTCTCCAAGTTGCTGAAGCTGGCCTCACACTTGAGATCCTCCTGCCTCAGCCTCCCAAGTTGCTGGATTATGAGCATGTGCCTGCACACATGGCTGTAGATGAATTTGTGTGTGTGTGTGTGTGTGTTGCTTGGGATTGAACCTGGGGACTTGCATGTGCCAGTCAGGTCCTCTACCACTGAGCTACATCCCAGCCTTATAGATAAATTTTTTGTTTGTTTGTTTTTGTTTCTTTGAGAGAGAAAGAAATCAATTTTACTTATTCATCTGGTTTTTGTTTTTCCAACACTTAGTTGTGTATATGGTGTTTGAACCTGGGTCCTTGGTGCATGCCAGGCAAGCATGCCAACTGTTGAACCGTTGAGCCATTGCTCTAGCCCCTGTAGATAAGTTCTCTCTCTAGTTTTTTTTTTGAGAGAGAGGGATACTGTGTGTGTGAGAGAGAAGTCAGTTTTATTTAGTTGTTCACGTGGCTTTTGTTGGTCCGACACTTCGTTGTGTGCGTGATGCTGGAGTTCCAACCCTCGACCTTGTGTGTGCCAGGCAGGCGGCGTAACTGCCGAGCCATTGCTTCAGCCCCTGCAGATAAGTTCTTGAACATAGACTTGTCCCCATTTCTAGCCAATCAAACTCCACTTGATCCCGACTGGGCGAGTCTCCTCTCTTCAGAGGAAAATCCAAGAAATGAAAACGGACCAGTGGAAGCATTTGCCAGGATCTGTTTTATTCTGTAGAAGTCTGACTTGCTCAGCTTTCTGATCTGTGACTTGGGACAATGCCTCAAGCCTCAGGAAATTGGTTTAACGAAAAATGAAAACTCAGAAATCTTCTTTCCCATCTGGCTGCTTGGGCACTTCCACCTAAGATTCTGTGCTTTAGCCGATTCTGAACTGCCTTGTAATCATAAAAGAGTCCCAGGCGAGGAATTCCTGGGGTAGGAGCAGAAGGTAGCAATGCTTGCTGGGGGTGAGGTATTCTGTCCTGATTGGGGTTTGTTTTTCTTACCTTGCAAATTGTGCCTTTCAAAGGCATGAGAAAGAGAGGTGAAACACCTTTCTTTAGAAATACTCCAGGGTTGTCAGGTGCTTCCTCTCCTGCCCATGTGGTTGAACTCTGAGGCCCAAGCCAGCTTTCAAGTGCTCAGCACCCCACCAGCCAGGGACCACGTGGTTGCCCGGTTTCCTGCCTTCAGAACCATCTTGAACCCTCACTCACGCAGTTGCTCCACCAGATATTTGGTGATCTGCTCTCCCAGACTCTTGTCAAATTTCCCCCCTCTTTTTCCACATTGCAGAGTCTCCCACAAGAGAAGTTAGCATTTACAGCACACCTACTCTGTGTTGGTCATTGTGGGTGGATTATCCTCATTTTATGGGAGGGCACAGGCTGGTTTTGCCATCTGGCTTGGCCAGTTTCCCATCAAGCCAGTTAACTTACCTTTGCCTCCTTTCCCCATCTGCAGAGTGAGGGTTTGGTGAGGCTCCAGTAAAGGAAAAACATTAGGCCAGGTGTATACAGAGAGCAAGTGGGCCTGCTGCTAGCGTTTATTGAGCACTTTTGAACACGGCAACCTGCCAGGTACTTCACCTGCATTATTTCAGGTACTCTTTATAGTGACCCTATGTATCACGATAAGGATAAGGAAACTGACTCTGAGAAAAGCTAAAGTGGCACAATGACGCTTCAAGAGGCATGGCCTGGGGGTAACCAGGCCTTTGGCTGCAGGAGCCTGCACCCTGGCCGACCTTTATCTTCCCTCTTGGGCCTGTGAAGAGACACTGTTGAATTGTTGCTCTTGTAAGTGAGCTTAGCAAATTGGTTCAGCTCGACTCTGGGAAATTCTATTTTCTATTTCCTCTGGAACAGGCATTGGCACATGTTCTTCTGGTGGTGTTGCCTGGCTGACCCGACATCACCTGCATTACTAAAATGAGGTGTCAGTTCACCCCTCTGCACTTTTCCTTTTGGAGTCCCCCTTTCCCTCCCCCTTGAGAAAAGAAAAAAAAAGGGGTTGGGGATTTAGCTCAGTGGCAGAGCATTTGCCTAGCACGCACAAGGCCCCGAGTTCGGTCCTCAGCCCTGCAAAAAAGGAAAAAAAAAAATGGAGGGTTGAGTCAAAGGGAAGGAGTGGCAGTCCTCCTCAGCCTTCAGCCTCTGGTTTACAGTGATCATAAACAGGAGGGATCTGAGCGCTCACCATGCACTTATTCAAAGCACTTCGTAGACACTCTTCATTTATTCTCGAGGACCACCCCATGAAAAAAGAAAATGAAAGGAAATGATGATGGAACTTGTCCAGGATCTTATAGTGCATTCGGGCTTCACATCTAAGGGTGTCATATTTCACAGATCGAGGGAATTAGTCAGTGAGCTCTTATGAAGTGGCCACTGTGTGCCAGGCATGGCGCGAGACTCCAAGCTGCTGGGAAGAGGGATGAATAAACCAGCCGGAACAAGGCTGTGGATGTGGGCCACCATACCTGTGTTCAGGAGCATCTCTTAACGAGGTGTCCCTGGTCTAGACTGAGTGGCTAAGGAGACTGTCAGGAATTTGGAGCTGGCTGGGAAAAGTGAGAATCCTGACAGGAAGCAGAGTGACCTTTTCTTCCAGCCTACGGAGGGAGAGTGGGCTTCTCAGGTGCTGGAGAGTCCCATGTTTCCTGAGGCTAAGGAAGGGTCACTCTGGTGCTGCCCTCCTCTGTGGCACCCCAGGCTGAACAGAGTTTTCCTGGACTGATTGCATAGCTGGCTTATTCCTGGAAACCTCTTGAATCCCACTGACCTCTTTCCTTTCTCAGCGCCAAAGTGCATTATCACATTTCAGTGTTTTCGGTGTGAGCCTGCTTTCATTTTTTTGTTTTTGTTCTGTACCAGGAACTGAACCCAGGGGCACTTAGCCACGAAGCTACATCCCCAGCCCTTTATTTTTTATTTTGAGAGAAGGCCTGGCTAAGTTGCTTAGGCTGGCTTTGAACTTGCAATCCTCCTGCCTCAGCCTCGAGAGTCGCTGGGATTACAGACATGTGCCACCACAAGCCACTCTACTTTCATTTTGTGCACCCTTGGTATCATCCCTACTCCAGTTTACAGTAGTAAGGCTTATTCCAATTTTGAGGTTCTTACATCCTGTTATTAACACCTGTCCTCTTCCCCAAATTTGAAAAAATAAAACCATGGAGTGTGTGATAATTCTGTCTGACTGAAATGCTTAGATTGGGCACATTGAATTCTTTTGGAGAGCTGAGGGTTAATGTGAACACCCCCTTTGTTTCCAGCCTTGGTGGAAATTGTAAAGCTCCCTGGTCCACTTAACTGCCTTTGTAAGTACAGGGAACACAATAGAGCTTTTGATTCTGGAGGATTTTGGAGGCCTCCATCATTAGCCCCAGCTTGAATTCTCACCATCTAGGACTGCAGAAGTGGAGGGTGGGTAAGTTAGGTGCTTGAGAGGAAATGGAAGAGAGAGGTCCCTTCCTGATAGCTTGTTTTCTTGTTTCTGTTCCACTCAAAATTGAGGGCTGCTAAAACAATACAAAAACTTTCAAATTAGTAAGTCTGCCTTAGTTTAACTGGCTGATTAGAGTCTTACTGAAGTGAATTTTTATTCAATCATTCTGAGCGTTTACTAGAGCTCTTAAGAGGATTACAGTTGTGGGCGTAGTAATCAGAATGATTGAGGGCAGAAATTTGCAAGTGTTGAAAGGTGCCTGTGGGGTTGAGGAGTCTTAAAGGAGGGGGCTGTTGGGGAGGTGACAGTTGTTGCTGCTAAGTATTTTCCTGGGGTTTTGCCCTATTTGGAGTCCGGAGTTTAAAAGAAACACAGTCCTCTGGGTTTGGATGCTGTATTTGGCTGGCCCTGACCTCTGGCCAGAGGCTTTCATCTTGAACTTGGCTGTTTGCTGTGACTTTGGGCTTAGTCTCTGAACTATGTGTGGTTGTGTCGGGGGTGGGGGGTGGGGGGTGGAGACAGGGAAGTACACAGCTCTGGGGAGCATAGGAGCCAGGTTATTGAGACCAGAGCCTTCAAGAGAGTCTTTGTACCAGAGATGCTGTATCTGAGGGGAGCTACAAGAGCCAGCGGGCCAGAACGGAGGTGATGGAGAATGAGGTATGTGACCATAGATCACATGAAATAGATCTGCCTCCTTCCCTTGGGAGTGGAGGAGATAGAGGTAAATCCCAGGAGATTCACTGAGTCCCCCTGGATGCCTAGAATAGGCAGAGGACAGCTAGACTATGTCCTCCCCAAGGATGGCTTGATATGGATAAAAGACATGCTGCCCTAAGCAGAGATCTTTCCCCAGGTGCTACTACAGTGTCCTAGCTGGTGCTGAAAGTGTCACCACCAGGCTGTCACCACTGGGTGCCTGATGGTTATAGGGTGACCTCTGAGGACACGCACACCATGGCTTGCTTAAATGAGTGCTCAGCACAGAGTATCTTCTCCGTAAGAGTTCTCTGACACCACAGCTTGAGTTTTTCTTTCTCCAAAATGCTTAGGATCAGAAGTGCTTAGGATTTTTCAGATTCGGGAAGATTTGCATACACATAATGAGATATCTTGGGGATGGGGCCCCAAGTCTAAACACAAAGTTCATTTGTTTGTTTGAACAACATATACACACACATAGCCTAAAGGTGATTTTATACAGTATTTTCAATGCACCTGTGTTTTGACTATGATCCAACATGTGAGGTCAGGTTTAAAATTTTCCAGCTGTGATGACATGTTGGTACTCAGAAAGTTTTGGATTTTGGAGAATTCTGGATTTTTGGAGGAGGGATGCTCAACTTATCTAGGACTGCTGCTCTGAGATACTCTGCTGTGTGGTAGACATGGCAGGCTTCTAAATGGTGTCCCGAAATTCAGGAAGACCTTCCTAGAACTTCTTGGTGCTGGGGATCAAACCCAGGACCTTGTGCATGCTAGATAACATGCTGTACCACAGAGCTACGCCCCCAGCCTGGAATTTTTTTTTTTAATGGTAAAAGACAAAAAATATTCCTTTTTTAATCAGTTTTAATTATATAGTTCAGTAGTGTTAAACTACGTTCACCTATGTTCACACCACCGTGAAGCAGGACCTTTCCATTTTGCATAACTTAAACTATACAGATTCAACGGTGAGATTTCCTTTTTCTTCTCTACCCATCTGTTGGCAACCACCATTCTACTTTCTGTTTCTAAGAATTTGGCTACTTCAGATATCATGTACGTTGAATCGTATAGCATTTGTCTTTTCATGTATGAAAGAGAATAACCACATGGCAAACAGTATGGTGGCTTCTCAGTTAAAAATAGAACTACCTGGGCTGGGAATGTGGCTCAGTGGTAGAGTGCTGGCCTGGCATGCATGAGGCTCAATTCCCAAGACCACCAAAAAAAAAAAAACCAATAAAAAAAGACACACACACACACACACACACACAAGAACTACCGGTACATATCAACTGAGGCTTTTGTTTTTAAGAGAGGGACAGTGAGAGAGAATCACTTGTCTTTAGTTTTTCATGTGGCTTTTGTTGCTCAACACTTCATTGTGTCCGTGGTGCTGGGGTTTGAACCTGTATCCTCACACATGCCAGGCAAGTGCTGTAACCACTGAGCCATTGCACCAGCCCCTCAACTGAGGGCTGAGGACTGAACGTGCTAGGCCTTGGACGTGCTAGGCAAGCACTCTGACACTGAGCTAAATCCCCAACCCCTCGACTGAGTTTTTTAAAAGAACAGGAAAAATAGGCACGGTAATGCACACCTTTAATCCCAGCAGCTCAGGAGGCTGAGGCAGGAGGATTGCAAGTTCAAAGCCAGCCTCATCAATTTAGTGAGACTGTCTCAAAATAAAATATAAAAAGGGTCAGAGATGTGGCTTATTGATTAAGCCCCTAGGTTCAATCCCTGGTTCCCTAAAAAAGAAAGAACTAGAAAAAGAAGGGGGGGGGGATGGTGGCTCCCAGAGCCCCCTGGGGAGTGTAATATTGCATCATGTCATACTGGGCTGCAGCCCCTGCCAAGGAGATAAGGGTCAGATGACAGAGCCCCTCTGGGTTTAGCCAGGGAATTTGAACTCCAGATTTTGGCATTTTTCAAGTAGGGGAATGGACAGCATTTCAGAAATTTCCCTCTTGCTTCACAGTCATTTGCAATTTTAAAAAAAGTAGACTATTTGTCTCTAAATTAGCGGCATTTCTGTGGGCTGATTCCTTCACCTCGTGAGTGTTCTGATAAGCACATGCCTTTCCTCTTTTGCTGTCTTGAAGTGTGGGTTTTCCCAGAAAACCCATACAGCCTTTAGTCCCCTGCAGAGGACCCACCCTTCTCACCCCAGCTTTCTTTTTTTTTGGTGGAGGGGGAGGGTACCAGGGATTGAACCCAGGGTACTTAGCCACTGAGCCACATCCTCATCCCTTTTTATATTTTATTTTACATTTAAAATATAAAATTGAGGCTGGAGCAGTAGCTCAGCAGTAGGAGCATTTGCCTGGCATGTGCGAGGACCCTGGTTTAAACCCCAACACCACATTCACAACTAAGTGTCGGAGAAGTAAAGGCCAGATGAAAAAAATAAATAAAATTGAATCTTTCTCTCTTACTCTCTCCTCTCTCTAAAGAATAAATAAATGAAATAAAAAATAAAATTTATTTTATATTTTAGGGTCTGAGTTGTTTAGATCCTCACTGAGCTGATATTGACTTTGAACTTACGATTCTCCTGTCCCAGCCTCCCAAGTCACTGGGATCACAGGCATGTGCCACCACCCCAGCCTTCAGCTTTCCGTTTTGGTACCTTTCTCCCTCCCATGTCCTGTCGTGAAACCCTCCCTCTCAATTGGTCTTCCCAGATAGCCCCTTAGTTCCCCTTGCTGTGGAGGTGGTGTGTCCAGCTCCGCTCTGCTTTCTGAGGCCTTAGGCTTTTTTTTTTTTTTTTTTTTTTTTTTTTAATAAAGAGAGAGGGACAGTGAGAGAGACAGAGAAATATAGAAACAACTTTATTTAGTTTTTCACATGGCCTTAGTTGCTCCAACACTTAGTTGTGTACGTGGTGCTGGGGTTTGAACCCAGGTCCTCATGTTTGCCAGGCAAGTGCTGAAACCACTGAGCCACCGCTCCAGCCCTGGCCTTAGGCTTTTGATGAGGAGATACCCTGTCCCCCAACCTCAGGGACCTGAATAAAGTAGAGATGGAAACATGGAGGGGACCTTCCTCTGGCTGTCATTTTTGTGTGATGAAGCCCCAGAGACCGGAGGGTCTTTAACCCTGAGAGCACAGTCCAGCTGGGGAGAGGAAATTGGGCCACAGTGGTGAAATGAGGGGAAATACAGTTTGAAGTGATGAGTGATGGGTTGCAGATGGTAGAGGCCGGAGAGACCAACAAGGGTCGTAGGGCCTCAGAGGGTTTAGTTCCTGTTTCCTGAAGTGTGCAGAAGAAACCCATGGCCTCTGGGGGACCTGGCTCTCAACAGAACCCAGCCTCTGCCTTCAGGGAGCCCCTAATCTGGAGGAGGAAGGGGAAAGAACTATTAGAGCCTGTCATGGGTAATGTGCACGGGGGGAGAGGTAGACTTAATAAAGACAGATGTGAAGGGTAAGTGTGGTTGGCGGTCCTGTGAGCATTCTGTGGCCTTGGGCAGCACATTGTGCCAGACGGTACCTGTGTCTCCTTGAACCAGGCCTGCAGGTTCATTGCTGTTCCTACTGTCCAAGAAAACGCAGGCCAGGTGACTTACCTAGGTTTACCCACCTGGGTGGATGGCTGGCTCAGCCTTTGGTCCTGTCCATGCGGGTGGAGGTAAAGCCAGGGACTGGGGGTGACAGGCTTGGGCTGAGAGGAGGGTGACATGAGCCAACAGTTATCAAGCACTTCTGTCGCCGTGGGCCATGTGAGCTGTTTGATATATGTCATCACTTTGAATCCCTATGCCACAACCCTCTGCAGCAGGTACCGTGATCTTATAGTAGAATAGACGACAGAGGTTAAAAACGTGTCTGAGGTCTTATAGGTAGGAGAACAGGGAAGATGGGGGATTAGAATCCAGAGCTGACACTCAGAACCATTCTGCTCTCTATTAGGCTGCGGTGAAGGTGGAAAAACAGAACAGAGGCGCAGGGCTGTGTGGTTTCATCAGCATCCTTTGAGTTGCACAGAGCTAAGCTTTCAGGGAGCTGACCTGTGTGATGGGGCCCGCGGTGCAGCCTCTCTCTCATGCCCCCAGAATCCAACATGTAAACAGAATGCCTGATGCATGTAACAGATGGCTAAGTATTCATTGCTGTCCTGTACCCACTTCTCTGGGTGCCTTTCCCCTGTTACTGCCCTGTAAACCCCACCATGCATTGAGCTCCCAATCTGGAGATAGGGACAAGGGAAGATAAACCCACCAAGTTCAACCTTGTAGAATCACCCACCAGTTTCTATTTCTTGCAATTAACCCACTGTTTGCCCCCTGAAAGAGTTATGGTCAGTGCTGCCTGAGAATGTGAAAAGGTTTACTCTTCCTTCCAATTTCTCTTGGAGAATTCCTGAGTCCAGATGACCTTGCCGGTATCCTCCCTGGATGGAGGCTACACAGGATCTGAGGTCTGAGTTGAGACCTCGGTGGGGGAAGATAGCGCCAGCCTCAGAGCACCCTTGGTAGTCGGAGTCCTCTGATTGGCTTTGAAACGTGCATTCTTTTTCCTCTCCTCCATCTAAATATTTAGGTTTCCTGCTGAAATATTTAAGCAGGACTGTGTACTCCTGGCTGTTGTCAACTCCATGTCCCACTGTAATCTTCCTGCAGCTGCTTAACTAGTCCCCTCCTATGGGAGGGCTGCTTGCCCCACATCTGGAGAGAAGCTCTGTAGGGCAGCTGGTGGCAGGACCAGCCTTGCCTATTCGTGTAGCCTGGAGGCTGGCCTGGGGACTGCCTGGGCCTTCTTGGCCACATTCGGAGCGGTGTACTGCGTAGAGCCCCTCCATTTGTCTATGTGGGCTCCTACTTGTGCTTGAGACCTACATCTGAGCCATGGTGCAGAGAAAAGCTGGTTCTCACTTGGATTCCAGTTCTGTCTCCATACTGGTTTACGCAGTGTGACCCTGGTCCGATTTTACCTTCCAGGGCTTATCCATTCATAGAAGAAAGCTTTGCATGCCTATTAAATTAGCTAGACTTGGGCTGGAGCGGTGGCTCAGCGGTTTCGGCGCTTGCCTGGCAAGCACGAGGACCCGGGTTCAAACCCCAGCACCACGTACACAACTAAATGTTGGAGCAACGAAGGCCATGTGAAAAACTAAATAAAATTGTTTCTCTCTTTGTCTCTCTCACTGTCCCTCTCTCTTGTATAAAATAAATAAATAAATAAATAAATAAATTAGCTAGACTTAAGAACTTGGCATGGGCAGTGGGCACATTTCCCCATCTCTGGACCTGTGTTACCAGGCCCACCTCTCCAGAGATGCCCAGCAAATATGTAGGTTTTAGTCTTGCTCAGTGGTCTGTTGTATCTGGGTGCCCAGCATTGCACTAAGCCCTGAGGGGGACCCAAAATGCTGTGGACCTTTTTGGTTGGAAGTCCAGTTAGGAGGGACTGAGCCTCCTAAAAGATTAAGGGTGAGTGGATTAGCCCAGGTGAGCTGGGCAGAAACTCTGGTGTTTCATTTTACAAGTTCTGAATTGTTCAGAGAGGGAGGTTCTGTAATCAAAATTTATTCCCACACTCCTCTTTAAGCCACACCTGGTGGGACTGGGTAAGGACAGGCTTTCATTTTTTCTTTTAAATTGACATATAATAATCATATAGATTTATGGGATATGGTATGATAATTTAATGTGTACAGTGTGTAATGATCAAATCGGGGTAATTAGCAATTCCACTTATGTTTAGAATTTGAGTTCCTCTTGTCTAGTTCTTTATAAAATATGCAATAAATTGTAAACAGTAGTCACCTTACTGTGCTATAGAACACTAGAACTTACCCTTCCTGCTCTTTCTGGCCTCTAGTGACCATTCTTCTGTATTGAGAGGACCTTCTTCAGTTTCCACAGGAGTGAAAATGAGGTATCTGGCTTTCTGTGCTACCTGGGATGTAACCCCAATTCCCTGTCTTTACAGATTGTGAGACTCAGAGCACGCTACCTCATCCAAAAATGGTGCTAGTTATCTCCACCTCGCACGCGAGGAAGTCGGGGGCGGGGGTGAGCAGTGCCCCCTCCAGCTCTGCTCTTTTTACCCTTTGATGGAGGCTGTACAGAAAATCTCCAAGAACCCCCTGCTCCTCCCCCAACCCCATCCCTTATCTTGTAAATTTCTCCCAAACTCCTTTCCCAGCCTTCAAGAAGGCCCTGATGGCACCTGTGAGTGGTTAGAAGGTCCTTATCCAAGTCCTGGGCTGGGTACTGGAGGGGAGTGGTGGTCTCTGCTTGTAAGGAACTTGAGACAGCAAATACCCAGTCCTCATTCAACTACTTACTGAACACGTACCAGTTACTAGGCCCGTACTGCCTGTTTGAGGACTGTTGCAAACAGAACAAGCCCAGGTTCCTCCTGCCTTTTAGGGAATGTCCTCAGACTGTATACTATGGAGCCAAGAAGGCAAACGCAGGAGCCTGCAAGCCCCTCCCCGTGTTTAACCTCAGAACCCTCTGAGCAGGAGCAAGGGGAAGCCCTCCGCTGTTTGCAGGGGAGGTGGTAGCTCCCTAGCTGATAGCACCTTTAGCATGACCAGAGCTCTTGACCGGCCCTAGAGAAGGGAGTGGAAGTGTGTGCAGGGTGTTACCTGTCCCACCTGAGTGGCAACACCCGCAGCCCTCTGTGAAGCTTGCAGATTGACAGGCTTTGTGCCGCACATGCACCCCCCACCCTTGCGGTGGGCCTCTGTAGACCCCTTCTTTAAGACCTTCATCCTGTGGACCTGACTCTGGGGGGGTCACTCTGTTTCTTAGATGGGAAACCGAGGCCCGGTTAGATGTAATTAAACTGTATAAAGCCAAGTTCAGGTTAGTCTAGAGTGCTGCCTGAGGGCCCAGGCTCTGGGTCATTCTTGGCTAAACTGTTTCTCATCCCATTTCTAATCCCTTTAAAAATTGCTTTTAAATCAAAAACCTCTTGATGGCGTTTTGGAGTGCAGAGCAGCTCTGCTTGTATTACCCCCCGGGCCTGCCTCATATCCTGACCTGCCCAACGTACCCTTCCCTGAGATCTTGAGCACCAACTTCCCCAGCAGTTGGTGAGTTCTGGGAGAAGAGGCAGATGAAGCTGAGGTAAGCCAGAGGCTCAGAAAGGAGGATGTTTTTCTGGGCCGACTGGAGCCTCAGGCAGAAGGGATCTGACTGAGCCTCTGCTCCCCAGGGAGTCGCTCCTGTGCTGGACTCTGCTCCCTGTGAGTGCAACCCAGGAGCTTTTGGCTGACTTCTCCAGTCCCACGCGGAGGTTACAGGCGGGTAGTTTGTGCTCATGCACCTCTCTCTGGCCACAAATCATAAAAATGTAAGGCTAAACGCAGCTTATTGGTTATTTAGCTGGCTTCTGTCCTCCCAGAGCCAAGACCTGGACCTTGGGGGACATTATGTAACTTGTCCAAGGCCACCCTGCCCACCAGGGGCGGGGAGGGGGATGCAATAAAAGAGCAATTAGAGCCTGGTGGGGCAGTTAAGGAAGGCTTCTTGGAACCAGTAGCCCCAAAGAGAGGTCAGTCAGTCAAAGGTGATTGCCACACCTGCTGATGGGTCTCCTGGTCACTGGCACAGCATTCAGGGACTCTGATGATCAGATCATAACCCTCCAAATTGGAAAACCCTCCCTCGTCTCTTGCCTTAGACTAAGAACCAAAGACCGTGGAGGAACTCCCAAGTGATCTGAACTTTGTTGTTTGTGTGAGCCCACCTCTTTCTCCCACCCCTGCTGTTGATCCTAGTTGGCCTTAGGGGAGACAGGAGGTTTTGGAGGCCACCTCCCATAGGAGGAGAGGGATTCTGCTCACCTTCACACCGATGGAGAGTTGCAGCATTTACCAAGAACTTGAGGTCTGATGCTCTGATGACAGATGATGTTGGGGTTGGCAAAGACAGGCACTGTGCCCCATGGCAGAGATAAGGACTCTGAGGCTGGAGGGGTGGCTCAGCAGTTACAGCGCTTGCCTTGCATGCGCAAGTACACAGGTTCGAACCCCAGCACCATGTAACTGCAAAGTGTCAGAGGAATGAAAGTCACATGAAAAACTAAATAAAAATTGCTTCTCTCTTTCTCTTCCTCTCACTGTCCCCTCAGGGCCTTGCACATGCTAGGGAAGCGCTCTGCCGCTGAGCTAAATCCCCAACCCCTGTCCCCTCTTTCTTAAAAAAATAAAAAGAAAGAAAGATAAGGACTAAGGACTGTCATTTTGCAGACAAAGTCACTGAGGCAGAAAGGTTAAATAACTTAGTTGAGGTCACACAGCTAGTTAGTAACTTGAGCTCAGGCCTTGAGTCCAGAGCCCCGAGCCCTGATAAGTTGTCTCTCATTTAGGCCCATGATGTCCTAAGTTATCCCCAGTCTTAAGGAATTTGTGTGTGTGTGTGTCAGGGGATACTGGGACTTGAACATTCTGCCTCTGAGCTACATCCCTAGCCCTCTTTTGTTGTTGTTGTTGTTTAATTTTGTTTTGAGACAGTGTCTCCATAAGTTGTTGAGGCTGGCCTTGAACTTGTGATCCTCCTCCCTCAGCCTCCCAAGTTGTTGGGATTATAGGTGTGTGCTGCCGTGTCTTCAGGATCATGCTAGGCCTCAGACTACTCATTTTGAGGCTGGGTTTTCTACAGAAGTCTGGTTGCTCCCAGCTTCCAGGAAGAAGCACCCTGTGCACTTGCTTGCTGCTGCCTTGGCCGAGCGCTGTGCTGTTCAGGCTTGTGATTTCTGACACCAACCTTCCATTTCCTGGTGACATTAGCCATAAATGTAGGCCTGTTTGCCATTTTGAGCATGAGAAGTTTGAAAGTTCTGTAGGTAGGGGCTGCAGCTCAGAACTGGGGCTGGTAACTGTGTCCTTACTTCCACCCCAGGCCCCTTACAGGCCTCTTGACTTTCACTTGCTGCTTCTGCCTCCTGCTCCTTGGCAAGTTTGTGGATCAGAGGACCCTGAGATTGCAAACTTCAGGAAGGAGTCAAGGAGCTGGAGGAGAGGTCTCGTTGTCCCCACATGCCCTGCAGCTAGTTGTCTGCTGAACACCTCCACTCTGGCCTTCCCCAGGGTTAACCCTGCACCTTGGGTGGGCATTGCTTTAGTTTTTCCTTAACCTGGGTATCCCTGCTGCCCAGGGTATCCCCTGCACTGCCCGGGGCAGGTGGTTACTTATGGTGTGCTGAGGACTCCAGAGGGCCGTTCGTGGATGTTTATTTTGGCAAAGGTGCCCTTTGTGTCTAATGCCAGGTTCTTGTTCCACCCATGTCCCCCGGTGCAGGATGGAGGTGGGCACCTGTTCACAGACTCTGGGGGACAAAGAACGTCAGTCCCATACCGTCCCATCACTCCTGTTCAAATAAAACTCACCCCCCGGGCAGTGGAATGGAATGCATCCTGCCAGTGTTGGCTTTGGAAGGGTGCCCTTCCCTGTACGCCATCCCTGCCCCCTGCGCAGCGGGTGGGAGGCCCCTCCCCAAGGAGATGAGTGCTGGGTGGGCAGAGTGGGGCAGGCTGATGCAGGAGTGTCTTCTCAGCACCCTCTTGCTCCCCCACAAAGGTGGCAGGAAGAGGGAGGGTGTCCTAGTTAAGGACTTCAGCACCCCACTTCACCCTCCCAGACTCTAGCTGCTATCCCCTTGGATGAGTGGCCCAGTGAGTGGATTTCACCCGTGTTGGGGGCTCAGAAGGCGACCAGTTCTGGGCAGGCTCGGCTGGCTTGCTCTGTGACTAGCCGAGGACTTGCTCATCGAGGCCATTACACACTGAGGTCCCCTTCTCGCTTGGCAGCACCCGCACCTGACGTTGGATAATACAGAGACAACTCACGTGGCTGCTGCCAGTGACACCTAGACTTACGAAGCATTCCGTCGTCTTCACTGGATGTGTTTAACAGAAAAACAAACAACTCTAGGTGCCGGCTGCAGGTCCAGTGCTTGTTTAAGGGTTGTAGGAATTAAGGGAGAAACCAGGCACCATCTGCCTTTGAGGTTGGTGGCACCTTACTGTGTGTATGGGGGTGTCACCAGGCGATGCTTGTTAAGGGTCAAGTAGGGGCGGGACATCTGGGAGGGACCCTAGAGACTCCTGGGTAGGAAAGTTGCTGTAGGCACTGGCTGTTAGGGGAGGGTCCCCTGACCCTGGGTCTGGAGGTTCCTTCCTTTGAGCCCTACCGGTGTCTGGGCTGCCCTTACCTATCAGAGGACACTGCACTAGGGATTTGCCTTATCTGCACTCCTCCACCCCTCCTTACAAGGCCGTTGACTTGTGCCCCATTGCGTCCCAAACCTAGAGGGTAATTAATTATTAATGAATGTCATGAACCATGAAGCTGCATTTGGTCTTTGGCTTCTCTCCCAGCAGCCCCCAAACTCAGAGGCAGCTCTGCTGCAGCCCTCTGCCTCCTCCAATCCAGGAAACTACCCCATTCCTCTTGGTGGTGCCCAGCCTGACCAGTCTCCCCTCTACCTAGGGCATGCTGGGGCTGACCCCACTCCTTACCCTTCATCTTGCAGTGGCCACTTGGCAGGGACACGATGTTCTCCATGTGGACAGGTCCATAGGTTGCCAGGTGAAAGTACATCAGCACCTCCCTAGGAGTGTGGCTCCTGGGGCTGAGGCAGGGCCACTTCAGCTCATAGAGGGCACTTTTGGAAGGTTCCCATCTTCAAAGCCACTGGGGTCTCAGGTTAGTTTTGACAGTCTCTGTTCCTAATGCCTCCAGGCTGAGCATGGTCAAGCCCTTCACGTCTTTCTTGTTCTGTGTTGGGGTCACTGTGTACATCTATTTTTTTTTCTCCCTGATAATGAGAATTGAACCCAGTGGTGCTCTACCACTGAGCTACATTCCCAGCCCTTCTTTAAATTTTGTTTTGAGACAGGGTCTCGTGTTCAGGTTGGCGAGTAGCTCCTGCCTTGGTCTCCAGGCATCTGTAATGTCAGGAGTGCACCATGTACTCAGCCACTGTGTACCTGTTATCTTTTCCTGTATGCTGAGCTTCCTGAAACCCGTTTCCCATCCTGCACGCCTCTTCCCCATGGATTTAATCAGTGTTTGTGGATCTGATCCGTGGGTTCTGGCTGGGGTATGGGAGACCCTTAGGCAGATGGACAGGGAGCCTTGGTGCACCGGCTGCCCCAGGTATGGGGTGGGAGGGGAGCTTTTTCCATTCAGTGATTTTCAGAGTGGATGTGATGAATGAGCCAGACTTCAAATTGTAAAAAAATAAAGGAAAGTGGAGAGGTGTGAGTTAAAGTGTATGGTTCTCTGTTAGCATTGAGTCATGGAAACTCGATTTAAAAACAGAAGCCAGGCAGAACCAAGTTGGGGAGACAGGATTATTGATGGCTTTCTCTGGCTCTCACATTTTCTGTAATGTGGTTATATTGCTTTTATAACAAATAACTCAATTTCTTTAAGGGATAAAATATATGCATATACCATATCCACTTCCACACTGGTTGTTTTTAATGTATGAGGTACACGAAGCACACATAAGCATGGCTTTAAGAGTATACTCTGAAAACCGGCACCACGTGGTCACTGAACGGTGTTGTGGTCTTTTGGCTTTAGCTACCAGAGTGGTGACTTGCAGGTCAGCAGTGCCGTGCACACTTGGAGCCTGGAGAAACCTGCTGGGGCTCTGGTCTGCGACCAGGGGGTTTGAGATTGGACACCCAGACTGACGCTCGCCAAGTAGAGTGTGTAGTTCCCCAGGCAGCCCATGCGGCTGTTCCCAGTGTTGGTCAGCGTCCTGTGTAAGGGAGGCCCTCAGACAAGTATTGCCCTGGCTCCTGTGTGCTTCCAGCTCAGCCAGGCTCCACGGGGCCCAAGAAGCCTTGCCCTGACATTGTGATTAACAGAAACCATTGTGATGTACAGGCATTGAAATAGCCCAGGACCAAATGTGACTTTCAGAGTCAGAAATGCGCTGTGCGTGAGGCTTGGGTCATGGACCTGAGCTTGGGGAGGATTCAGGTAGGATGTGCTTATGGACTCTGCCCCAGTGTGGTGGTTACGACTCAGGTGCTGTCCTGTACTTTAATATGATGTTTCTAGCTCCAGGGGCTATTTAATTTTAAATTAAAATGAATAAAATTGAAATCATCTTCCTCAGTCCTGGCCACACTGAAAGTGCTCGATAGCCACGTGAGACTGCGCCAGTCAGCATTTCTCTTATTGCAGAGTGTTCTACTGGACAATGTTAGTCTATTTTTTTGTTGCTAATAACACAATAACCTCAGCCTGGGTAAGTTATAAAGAAAAGAGGTGGAGCCAGGCGTGGTGGCACATGCCTGTAATCCCAGTGACTCAGGAGGCTGAGAGAGGAGGATTGTAAATTCAAGGCCAGCCTCAGCAACCTAGCAAGACCCTATCTTAAAAATAAAAAGGGGGGGGGCTGGAGCGGTGGCTCAGCAGTTACCGCACTTGCCTGGCATGTGCAGGTGCACAGGTTCAAACCCCAGCACCCACGTACACCACTAAGTGTCAGAGCAATGAAAGCCATGTGAAAAACTCAATAAAATTGATTCTCTCTCACTCACTGTCCTTCTCTCTTTTAAAAAAAAAATAATAAAAAGGGCTGGAGATGTGGCTCAGTGGTAAAGCACCCCTGGGTTCAATCCCCAGTACCAAAAAAATTAAAAAGGAAGGAAAAGATGTTGATTTTTGGCTCAGTTCTGGTTCAAGGCGAGAGGCTGTATCTGGTGGTCTTCTAGCTGGCAGTCCTGAGGGGCACAGGACATCACATAGAGACAGGAAGCAAATGTGTGTTTTATCTGTCTGATCTGTCTTATAAAGCCACCATGGTTTGATCATAGTGGCTGTACCCTGATGACCTTAATCTAATCCTGATTAATTCCCAAAGGCCCAACCTGGGAACACCATAGTCAGAATGAGTTTCCACCCTCTTAATACCCCAGAATGGGGTTTAGATTTCAATGTATGAAGTCTCAGGGGCACTTAAGCCATAGTGGACAGTGCTGGCATCTGGAATCTGCTGAGGTTTGTAATGCTACACACCTGGCTTCTCTGGGTGCCTAGTCATTTTGCATCCCCACTCTGGGTGGGAGATGGGAGAGCTGGCAGCCTTGGAGTGAGGAAGGGTACCGTGCTCTAAGGTGAGCACCCCTACCGGTCCAGTTGAGAGAGTGTTTTTGTGGAAGCCATGTTTGTGTGTGTGTGTGTACGCACGCACGCACGTATGCACTGTACTAGGGATTGAACCCAGGACTTTAAGCCCTCCACCACTGAACCACATCCCTAACCCTGTTCATGAGTTTTGAGCCTCAGTTTCTCCTGTGTTTGGGCTTCTTCCGCCCTGTTGCTTGAATTGAAGGGCTGTGGTGTGAGGCCGGGGGATGCCTTGGCCTCCCTCTGGTTTGTCCACTGCCTTCTCATGCTATCTTTTACTCTCCCTCTGCTGCCTGTCTCTTGTTGCACCACAGGCTCCTCCTGGCAAGGCCTGACTGTGCCTTGTCCTTCCTTTGTTTTGCCTGGAGCTGGGCACATGGTTGGTGCTCAGCAGACGGTGAATCAGTTGACCCTGCCCTGAGCTGCATCAAGCAAGGAACGTTTGTCAGTGGCTCTGATCCCCCTCTTCTTTGGGTTACATAGGTCAGATGCGCTGTGCTGTGAATGGGTGGGGTTGCTGGTGCCTGGCTGGAGGTGGTGTTTGTAGCAGGTCAATACAGTTGCACTTTTGTCCCTCCAAAGAGGAATGAGCACAGAGGCCCCTGCAGAGAATGTAGGTGAAGAAAATCCCTGTTCTCCCATCTTGCACTCTCCCTGGGAAGTGACCAGGAGCCCCGTTTCATACATGGGGAGGGAGTCAAGGGATCTGAAGAGGCCAGGCTGGGTCAGTCCAGGCTGGGTCAGTGGTTTTTTTTTTGTTTGTTTGTTTTTTTGTTTTTTGTTTTTTAAGAGAGAAGGACAGAGAGACAGACAGAGAGAATCAATTTTTATTGAGTTTTTCACATGGCTTTCGTTGTTCTGACACTTGGTTGTGTACGTGGGTTGCTGGGGTTTGAACCCCGTGTACTTGCGCATGCCGGGCAAGCGCTGGAACCACCGAGCCACCGCTCCAGCCCCTGGGTCAGTGTTTTAGTGCTTAGCTAGACAAGAATCCTGCTTCAGCAGACTTGAGGGTAGACGCCCCCTCCAGGTGGTCACTTCTGTTACTGCTCACAGGAAACAGTTTGCAGAGGGACAGCGTGCAGCCACACGAGGTCCAGGTCCTGCTCCCTTGGCATATGGAGATGGGGCAGCATTACTTGTCCCTCTTTCAGCCTCCCCTTCCTACACCCCCCAGATTCCCAGGGTTGGTAAATTAGAAGTTCACAGATGGGGAGCAGCTCTGTTTGCCCATGTTGCTCGCGCTCCGTTGAACCTGCCATAACTCTGAGAATCTGTGGGGAGGTGGCAGTATTTCCATTTTATAAATGAGACTGAGGCTGTGGTGCCTGGAACTAGGGAGGAGCTGATGCTGCGTGCTCCTCTAGCTGCTGGGGCCTTGGCGGGGCAGCCGAGGGGGTTAAACAGACTTGGGAAAGTTTTTTGCTTACAGTCACAGCCTTTGTGGAACAGGGGAGGACGCCGGTGTCCGAAGCACAGTCCTTGTCCTCATCCCTTCCACCCCCTGCATTTCGCAATGGGCTGCATCTGTGATGATCCTTGTGCGGAGCCAGGAGAGTTTCCATTTCCTGTTGCCCGTCTCTGGTCCTGGGCCCCAGGTTAGAGGGGTGGGAGGTTTTCCAGTCCCCACCACGCCCCTCACCTTGACTCAGCCTTTCTGTCCTAGGAAGCCTGGTTGTATTTTTCCACACCTTTAGCACAAAACAGCTCTGTGCTTCTTCACCCCAGTCACATCCCACATGCCACACGGCCAGGAATGGGAGGTGGGCTGGGCACTGACCACGCAGGGCAGAAAAGGCAGAGTTTGTGCCTGGTTGGCCGCTCTGCTTTCTGACATACCTGGACAGCCAGTGGTCGGGATTGGGGTGTGCACCCGCTGCATATATCAAGGCGTCCTCCTTTCCTACACTCTTTGGGGGATCCTCTTTGTGTACCACATCCCTGTTATCTCCAGGTGGGGTCTCCTGTAGCCAGAGCTGCTGATCTAACTGTGGTTTGAGATCTGAGGAGTCTGCTCTGTAGGGCAAAACTTCCCTTACATCTTGCCAGTGACTTTGGGGTTGTGGGGCATCTGTAGTCCCAGCAGTTCTTGCCTCACTGTGACTCAGTCTTCTGCTGGGTTGAGTCTGGGATGTGAAGGCTATTCAGGTACAAAACTCCCCCACCCATAGAGTACCATCCAAGATGCCTGTGTTAGGTTGCCGGTAGTTTCTTGTACAATTTATTCCAGAGAGGATGGAGGCCAGCTGTCGCCTGTCTCCATCTGGAGACTGAACTAGAGGAAATGGACTTGGACTGCAGCCGGGGGGGATTTAGGTTAGAGTCGGACAATAAGGAAGGATTTCGTGACAGGTGGTTGGCTCTCTTGAGCATCCTGCAGGAGCGGGACCATGCACGGGGTGCAGGTGGGTGAGACCAGCCCCTTGGATGCCTCTGGGGGCCAGGTTTGGGTGGGAAGGGGTGGTTTGAAATTGGCAGGCCGGGAGGCTGTTCATAGGAGCAGAGACACTTGCTGTCCCTCCTAGTGCAGGATTAATGCCTCTGCTTAGTATCTCTCTGGGCTTTACTTTTTTAATTAGCAAAGAGGTTTATACTTTAACCACTTGGTCATCATCTTAAACAAATTATAATAAACAGGTAGGCTTAATAATCTCTTATCAGAGCCCCAGCCTGTGAGGATGGGTAGTTACTTATTACCCCAAGCTGCCAGCCACAAGCAAAGGAAAGAGCTGCCAGGAGGCCCTCAGGTGGGGGAGTTTACAGGTTGTCTAAGGCACAAGGTGGGTAGTGTCAGCCACAGCCCTTCAAAGGGTAGGGGTATAACCTGGAGGGGTCAGGAGCAGGCATCTTCTCATGGAGGTAGGAACTGGGGATGTTGGCCATGGGGAGCCTTGTGCTTAGAACCCCCAGCAACATGGCCCAGGGCAGCCAGCTGTTATCAGCAGAGCAGACAGGTAGCCATGGGGCTCACACCACAGAATCCCGGCACCCTTCCTTCCCACCTCTTGCTGGGGGAGGAAGAAACAGTGTGCTTGGGAAGACCTGCTGCCCGCTGGGCCTTCAACCCTCTTTGAAACTTCTTACACTGCCACCCCCTCCCCTGTCATGCCACCGCTCCTCCCATCTCCTTCCTTTGGAATCTGGTTCCAAAGTCCATGAGGGAGCTGACTCACCAGGGCTAGGACCTCTGGGGTAGGAAAGGCAGTGGGGCTTGAAACAGTCATTACCCCCTCTGTGCCTGTCTGTAGCTATCTGAGCTCCCCACCTCCCTCAGGTAAAGGAGCTACAGCTCACAACACAGCACCCGCATCATGTTCAGGCAGACAGACTGACATCTTGGAAATCCCATCGTGACTTGCAAATACTGAACACCAGCTAGTTCTAGGTTCTGCTTGAATGAGTGATGTCTTGGCCTTCAGAGCTCTGGTCTATCGAGGAGAGATAAGTAGTAAGCCAGAAAAACAAGTGCCTAATAAATATCAGGTATTGGTGTGTGCGGTAAAGGGCTGGAGAGGCAGGTGTGCACTGCAGGAGATGTTGGAGGGGAAAGAGTGAGCCATGGGCAGACATACGCACAAAACACAGGGCTGGAGAACCACCCAACTGGGACCACTGTCCCAAGCCTTGCTCTTCTGGGTATCGGTAGGTGGAAGGGGGTGTCGCCATCCACAGCCAGCTCTGGACCATGTGCATCAGGTGCAGTCCTTCAGAACATAATGCCCCTAGACTCCTACTTCTGTATGCGAAGCACCCGTGGCCACGTTCACTTTTCTTCCCAGTACTCACTCTGCAACGTGCCCTGTGTGCCCAGCACTAAGGGCCATCATTTCTTGTAATTGCTACCCCAACCTGATGAAATCATGATCCTCCTGTTTTCCAGATATGGAAAGTTAAGTTCAGAACAGTGATAGGACATGTCCCAGGTCACCAGCTCGTGGATACTGGAATCGGCCATCTTGTGTGTGCAGTGCAGACCTGGATCTGGGAGGACAGGAAGCAGGCAGGCCCTCAGCAGGGCAGCTGAGCTACAGGTGAACCAGATCTCCCTCAGGTTCTCAGCCTGGATGGGGAGGTAGTGAGTCAACTGTTCCTGTGACCTCCTTTGTGGCCTGCTCAGAGAGCTGTTTTTAGAAAATTTGAGTGGCTGGTGACTTCCTGTGGTTGTTTCCTCCACCTCTCCCCAAGGTTGGGGTAAATGTAAGAGGCATCTCTGGGGACTGGGGTAGGGAGCATAAGCATAATGCTCACCGTAAATGATATAGTCAAGATTAGATCCATGGGTGTGACTGCACAGCCCTTACAAGGGCTGTAGCTCCATGTCATTTGTGTCCACATCTGTGTCACCTTCCTTTTCTGCTTTTTGGTTGGCATTTCTCAACCAAATCCCAGGATGGGGGATGGATAGTCCGGTTGTTTTGTGGAAAGGGACCCGCAACTGAGAGTCAGGGGGTCGCTGGCAGGTTTGACTATATGCTTTGTCACCAGCTTGCTGTGTGGCTTCAGCCATGACGCTAGCCCAATCCATAGATTTCTCATCTACAACATGGGTATAGGAATATCCACTTTGCCTTGTTTGGGGTCTTGTGTCTCAAATGAGATTGTATCAGAGGAGTTCTGGGTGAGAGGGGCTTAATAAATGGGGTGGGGGTACCTGACTCGTGTTCCTGTTTAACTTTGACGTGGAAGAGCGTGAGCCGAGCTGGAGAGGGTTGTCAGCCTGCCCGGAACGGACAAGACAGTGGGCAAGTCCAGAAGAGGGCCCTCTTCTCAGAGCCTTAACCCCCCCACATTAGAAGGAAGGCCTTTTGCTGCCTGGTGATCCACACCCTCACAAGGGTAGCAGGGGTGCCCAGCTACCCTGCTGGCTCAGCAGAATTTAGGGTCCCTGCCAGAGCCATTCTCTGCTCTCCCTCACACTGTTGACCCACTATTTGGGAGTTGCCTCTGGACATGGCAGGCACCCTTGAAATCTAGATTTAGGGGCAGGGAAGGGGTCAACTCTCAAATCTAGGTCCCAGCATCTGAGACAGAATACAGACACCAGCCCAGGACTGGGAACCTGTATCCGACCAGCGCAAGGCAAGACAGTGGTTTTGAATTGGGTCAGAAAAGCAGGAGCGGATGAAGGGTGCCTGTTCATCTTTAAACCCCACTGGACAGCCCACCTGCCCTGCATCCTTCAGAAGATGAAACGGGGGGGAGGGGTGGTTGGGGTGGATTTTGAGAACAGAGGGCTATCTGGTATATGTGTAGGAGGAAGGGGGCTCTTTCCTGTTCACTGAGGTTGAGTCTCAGGCAGGCAGAGTACAGTGGGACCCAGGCCTGTGAAGTCCCTTGTGTCCACAGGACACAGGGATTTCCAGCCAGCCCTCCAGGTGCCTCAGCACACTTGGCGCCACCCCATCCTGTGCTCAGACCCCACCAGCCCTTCACTGTTTGCTTTAGCCAAGTCCACAGCCCTTCTAGGTCAGCCAGGCCCTGCAGAGCCTGCCCCAGGCTCAGCTCTCACGGGAGGGGTGCCTGGCTCCTGGGGGAGGAGTGACCATCCCAGCTGGAGAACAATGGGGGCAGGGTCACCTACCTTGTTTTCTTTGTCCCTCCCAAGTGAGGACAGGGCTCCCAGCCCTGTGAAAGTCGGAAACCCAGAGGTTTCTGTTGAAAACCTGCTCCCATTTGGCACAGGCCCACCCCTGTGAGCGTGAGACCTAGTATTGCTTCTGGGCTCTGCAGAGGCTGCTGAGAGATGGCCTGAGCTGGGGAAACCCAAAGGTGGACAAGAGGACAGTCATCCATGTGCTAACTCTGGGGGAGGGGCCTTAAATTGCTTAGGTCAAGGGTAGTTTTGAAAATTGCCTAATTACTAGGATCACCTGGGGGAGCTTTTGAGTGTCTGGTTCCCAGTCCAGGCCCAAGATGTTTCTGCCGGAATTTCTGCGGGAGGGGCCCAGCTGCCGTGTTTTTCCAAGCTCCCCACACCCTTGCCTGTGGTTTCACCTTCTGTGGCCTCAGTACCTACGGTCACTTGTGGCCTGAAAATATTAAATGAAAAATTCCAGAAATAATTCATGAATTTTAATTACATGCTGTTCTGAGTCTCTTGGTGAAATTTCATGCAGTTTGCTGCCTTCTTTCTGGGACATGAGTCATCTGTTTGTCCAGCCTGTCCGTGCTTGTCAACCATTTAGGAGCTGTCTTGGTCATCAGTTGACTGTTGTATCCCAGTGTGTGTGTTCAGGTCTACCATGTAGTGACCCCTAAAGTGTGCTGCAGGTGGGGGCGTGTTGTGCCTGATGGTGTAATCAAGGAGTGAGCCACAGTGCAAGAGGCCAGGAGCACGGTGGGAGGCTGCTTGGTTTGCAGTCCCACCTGCGACACCGAGGGGTATTCTCCGGCTGATTTGGCTGATATTTCGGCTGCTGAGGGAGGGCCCGTGGGCACTGGGCACATTGCCTCAAGGGCCAAAGATGACTATAGACTGTGAGGCGCTCCTTGAGCCTGAGCTGGATCTTGGGGAGATGGAAGGCAAGCTTGAGTGGGCCCGGAAATGGGGCTTCTGACACAGAAGCCTGACTTGCTGGGGCTCCTGGAGGCCAGTAAGCTGAATCCTGAGCATGAAAAACTTGCTTTCCTTGAACGTGCTGTGCCGGAGTCGGGGGTGCAGGCAGGATGGGCTGCTGCTCTGGGCCCAAAAATCATGGTTCTAGGTAGAGGGAAATGTGAATTTTAGGGGTGTGTCCTCTGTCCGGGTAGGTGGACCCCAGTGGTCATTGTCAGTCCTCATTTTATAGGGAAGAGGTTGGCAGACGGACCAAAGGTCCTAGGAGAATCCCAAGGTCCTGGCAGAGCTGAGCCGAACCCAAGTCTGCATGTCCTGTATTGAGATGCCAGTAATTGATCTGCCCCTCTTTCTGCTAAAAACATGATTAATAACCCCATGTAAGTGCAGGAGCACATCTGAAAATGCCAGTGAGTGGAAGAGCAGCTCTCGGCTTCAGGAAGACTTGATGCGACCCTGACTGACCTCTGCCCCCAGAGCCGATCCTTCCCTGAGAGGCAGAGCCCAGGTGAGCTGGGCCCGCAGCTGGTGCAGGGATCAGCGCGGCACCACTGGACCCCTGCCAATGCCTGGCTGATAAACTGTGGCTGCCCTTTGAGCCACACCCTGGTCCCCCTGGGCTGGCTGGGAGGGTGGTGGTAAGGAAAATACCAAGAATTCCTTCCCCCTGCCCTGCGCTCTGTCTTGTGCAGGCAGATGGAAGACCTGAGCCCAGCACACCACCCTCACTCTCACCCTGTCGCTGTCCTCAAAAGGCAGCCGCTTCCCATAACCATCACCTTAAGAACTTTTTATTTTTCATTTATTTTGGGGGGAACTTTTTATTTATTTATTTATTTATTTATTTATTTATTTTTAAGAGAGAGGACAGTGAGAGAGAAAGAATCCGTTTTTATTTAGTTTTTCATGTGACTTTCATTGCTCTGACACTTCGTTGTGTCTGTGGTGCAGGGGTTTGAACCTGCATCCTCGCACATGCCAGGCGAGTGCTGTAACTGCTGAACCACCGCTCTAGCCCCATTGGAGGGAACTTTTAAAAACCCATGCCTGGGTTAACAGAATATCTGAGCATAGTGTCTATTTAAACTTTAAGGTGGTTCCGTTGGGCAGTTCAGCTTGGACTGAGAGTCACCGATTTGATGGCTTTGTGGTGTTAAAGCCTCTGTTTCCTCATCTGAAAATAAACCCAACACCCTCTTACCCATGTCCCAGTTAATCTTGAGGAAATGGTTAATGGCTGGAGAAATTGGGTCAGTCTGGGTTGGAGAATGGAAGGGAGTGGCGGTCAGTGAGGGCTTAGCTAAGGGAGTTTTCAGCTCTCTAATTTGTCTTGGGACTAAGAGTTGACAGGTGCACACTTTCCTTCCAATAAAGTTTTGGTATGCGGACAGTCACAGTGTGGACTGTTGGATTGAGTGAGGACCAGCCCGTCAGCTGGGCAAACAAACTTTCCCCACCTGCCCCTCCCCGCTCACTACTGTGGGGGGTGAGGTGGAGCCCCAGTACCCAGGCCCCCGGTGCCTCCCATCCTCCCTTCACCTGTTTCTGAGTTTGCAGCTTTAAAGTATTTGAAAGCTGTTATACTGAACATGCCCAAACTGCAAATATTTGTCTGACAAGTGTCTGTGATAGGTTTACTAATCTGTCCTTTGGAGAATTCCTCCACTCCCTTGGGTCTGTAGTCCCACCCTTGACTCCCCACCCCAAGGTGGAGGGAGGGTCCTTGTTAGAGAGCAGATGGCCTGGAGAGTCCAGATTGGAGGCCAATGACAGGCATTTTGTTGCACTGTGAAGTTGGGGAGGGGAGCTGGGTTGCTGTTTGTCCCTTTGTAAGCCCAGCTTCACCTGGGGAGTGCGGCTTAGGGGTCCAGTGATGGCATTTCCTTCCCCTCCATATCTGTCCAATTTGCTTGGTCCATGAGCCTGGGAGCCTCTGGGGGACAGAAGTCAAGTAAGATGACCTTCTTAAGGATGGCGTGGCATACTTTGGGCATGCCTTTTTCCACCTGCCAGGTGTCCCAGGAACACCTGCAGAGCCATAGTACCCCTGACCCTTCCCCCATGTGGCCCAAGAAAACCATCCGATCAGATGAGACGGGAGGAGGTGGAAGATGAGGAAGGTTGGGGGCAGTTTTTCCTTCACTTCTCGCTGGCCCTGTCCTCCAGGTGCAAGCTGTGCACCCCTAACCCTTCTGCTCCCTGTGCAGGACTCCTGGACAGCTCCTGTGGTGCAAACTTGGTCTCTGCTCCTGGGTCCCATCTTGCTGAAGGATCTTGTTTTCCGGCCTGCCTACACACAAATCATCATCCTAAATGCAGATAAATTTATCCAGTTCTCACTATGTCCCGAGCGGTTTCCATATGTTCACGGTCGCTGGTGTTTGTCAGATGGAGAAACTGAGATGGAGAGGCTGTTACTTACCCAGAGACTTGCTACTAACAATCAAGAGACCCCAACCAATTTAAGTCCCAGGAGCTCAAGTCCACATTTGAGATGGCCCTGTCATTCCTTCAATGGTCTTTCTGTGAGTGGAGCTGAGTGTCCTTGGAGAGGAGGGGCTTGTAAGGATTCACTGAGGAAAGTGCTCAGTTGGTAGTAAATGTTTCCCTCCATGCTGACTTTTATATTCCTTTTCCTGCATATCTACTGCCCTCTCCATGGACAGTTTCTGGAGGAAGGACAATTCTGGTCACCGGGGGCATCTCCCAGCCCCGCTGCTACTTGCTGTGCCCCCTTGAACTCCTTTCTGTTGGCCTCACTCTTTCCCCAGCTCCTGGCCCCTGCCGTCTCCTAGCCTGGTGACACTCTTCCCTGGTTGGATGATGTGGTTTCAGCCACTGTGCATGCAGGCTCATCCGCTGCGCTCCTTCCTGCCTTCTCGCTGGGTAAAGGCCTCTACCACGTTGCTGATGAATTAGTTAAGACCCAGCTGCAGACGATGCTGGAAGATGTTGGGGATGTGAAGCGGCATTTGCGCTTGCGTGAGCTGAGGCCTGAGAAAGTTCACTCCTTCATCCCAATTTGTCTCTTCACTCATTTAACAGATATTTGTTGAGCAGCTACTATATGCCAGGCTGTCTGCTAGGCTCTGGGAATGCAACAGTGGGAAAGAAGACAGAATTCCTGCCTTCATGGAGCTCACATTCCAGGGAGTATGCATTCCTGTGGATATTTCCCTTGTGGTTGCTTGGAGCACTATGTTTTAGACCTGAATTTGGATTCTCTTATAATGAGAAGCCCATCTATGTTCCCCTTTCCTGTCTATAGACTGCAAAGAGCCTGGTTTGGGTTTGTACCCTAACCCTGTCCCTGACTAGTGTGTGACCTTGGGCACTTGTCTGGTTTTTCTTTTTTAAAATAGGGGTAACAGCAGTACTTTCTTTATAGGGCATGGTGACTCAGTGAACCAAGTGTTTTAAAGTGCTTGGATCACCGCCTATCCTAATAATTGCTCAAATATTGACTTACCATCTATGAAATAAGGGCAAGGTGTCTGGAAGGGTAGGGCGGAGGAAGGAGAAAGAGCTTTCTATACCACCACGCACCATGGGCTCGTGAGGATTGGCTCTGTTTCACCTTCCAGAGACCAAGTGAGCCCTGATGAAATAAGGATCCATGCAGCCGCAGTAGTTCAGGAGGCTCAGTCTGTGGGTTCCCCGGAGGCAGGTTGTCGAGGCTGCCTCTGTGTACAGTAAAGGGTTTGCGGTCTGGAAGCAATGGCGGCTGTAGGAGCCAAGGGCAGGGCTGGGAGTAGCATCGTGGGTGCCACAGAGCTGTGACCCCCAGACTCACTCACATCTTGGCCTGTTTTCCTCACCCTGACCCACAAAGGGAACTATACTGTTTACCTGAGTCTAAAGGTGGCAGTGTGTCCCAAACCCTGGATGTACCCATGTGCCTTCTCCAGAAAGGGGCTGCTATGTAGGAAACCCAGATTTCCTAGGGATTGGGTGCTGTCAGGGAACCTAGGCTGCATGGACAGTGAGCAAGAACCTAGGAACATGGAGTCGGGGCAGCTGGTGTCTGAGGCTCCAGGCAAGGGCAGGGATGTCACCTCACTGGAGCCCCGGGTCAGAGTGGCCAGACTGGTTTTGGGGCACTTGTTTTTTCAGCTGGTGGGAGGGGGTGGAAGTATTCACAGGCCTCCTTCCTGTGGCCTTTATGGGGCAAGGGGACAGGATCACAGTGGTTAGGACCCAGATGGACCTGGGTTCTAGCCCCAGTTTTTAACACTGCCACCTTGGGCTACTTCCTTAACCTCTTGAAGCCTCAGATCCTCATTTACAAATTGGGAAAAATGATAACGTCTTCCTAGCAGATTCTATCCTAGTAAATGAGCTAAGGGCATGTAAAATGCTGAGCACAATACTTGGCACATAGTCAGCCCTCAGTAAATCACCACTGCTTTATGATGAAGGTGACAGAGGCAGGGAACTCTATTCCGTCCCCAAACAAGCTCCTGGCTCGATCTGTGTGCGAGCCTCATCCTCCCATCATTCTCCAGGCTTAGATAGAAAAGGAAAATATTGTCTTGTGTGAATTCGGGAGCCAAGTTAAAGAATCCTGCAAATGAGCAGGGGCCACCTCCTCCTGGGAAGGCTGTTTCCCTAACTCCAGGGACGGGACGCCTTGTCTAATAGGGTGTTTGCCTGGCTCCCCACAGCCCGTCCCCTGACCCAGGGATGGCTTCTGCCCTAGGTCAGCTCCTCTGTTCTGGGAGAATGGTTAAAGCCTCCCTCTCATCCTGTGGAATCCCAGCCATGATCACCAAGGCATCCTGACCAGAACCATAGCTACATGTGGTGGGAACGGAACTGGCACCCGCAAGTTCACATCCAGACCTCAGCTCCCTGAGTCCAGCTCTTCTCCCGGTCAAGTAAGGATCCCTGTCATGTGGCAGGATCATATATGAATAGAACCCTAGCAAGGGGACCTGGTAGCACTCATGTCACCCCCACCTCCGCCAACATGTGGGCAGAACCACACTGATTCCCAGGCCAGCTCCTTGGGAGCCATGAACAGAGGAGGCAACAGCAGGGGGCATTGGGGACCCCAGAGCAGGCAGAGTGGTCAACGGAGCAAGAGAGGCGGAGAGTGCAGACTGGAAACCAGGGGCTCTGCAGCCCAGCCCTGTTGCACTCTCTGCCCCACAAGCCACCTGCTGCCAATGCTTTGAGCACGCGACCTCCACTACTGCAAGGATTTTTATGATGCTTCCAACCCCACAGAGCTGGGGGCCCTTTAGAATGCCTACCCTTGATGGACAGCCCTGGAGGGAGAGTGGACGTCCTGTGCACATGACGCTCTGGCTCGCCAATAACCCCGGGGAAGGCTGTGGCTGCGAGCTGTCACTCAGAGGGCACACCATCAGTGGGGTGAAGGGCAGGAAGTCCGGCCTTTCCACCTCTCCGTGCTCCCAACTTTGCCATCTCCAAGGACCCTGTTCTGTCAGCTCTTAGGTATGATGTCTGCTTAGCACTTTGTAAATGATTCCCCAATTTACAAAGGTCCCCTTCGGCAAGCTGGTGGGTCTCAGTGGGAACCTCATTGACATCCTGGCTTGGAGGCTGACCTGTACATCCCTGGCCTCCTGCCCACTTAACGCCGGCATTGCTGCGACCCCCATCATCCTCTAGAATAAACCTGCGTCTGTTCCTTCACTGCTGTTTCAGCGTCCAGCACATACAGTCCTTCTCTTCGCACAGCTTTTCCCAACCCTTCCAGAAGCTGCTCCTCCTGGGTGAGCACCCCTATACTAGTCATGCCGTACAGCACCCTGATGGGTGGTGCCTTCCCCCACCACGAATTCTGAATACTTTTCATTATCAGAAGTTGATTTCTGCAGAGGGCAGTCCTTGTCAAGGTAGATCCTTAACTGCAAAAGCACCCCATCTCCTCTTGCCCCTTGGCCCATCGGTTAGCATATCATGTGAAGTCCAGCACCCGGCATGGAACGGCATATCTCACGTGTGGCCTGACCCCAGAGGACAGTGTGCTCAGGTCCTCCCACCCTGCACAGATACGCGTGGACGCCTACGGCCTGATACTGCGTTTCCTTTTCTTTTGGCAGCCACCCTGGTGTTTGTTGATTTGTGATCAGCTAAAACCAAGGACTCCCCTTTGGTCCAGTGCTGGTGTTCTCTATACTGAAGTTACTGTGAGTCTTGAAAATTTAAAAGACACTGGCAGCTTATCAGTGTGGCCCATATTTCCTGTGCAGCGGATCTGGGGTCTCAGCACTGCCGTCGTAGCCTTGGTCTTCTTCCCACCCGCCTCTCATCCTTCAGTTTGCATCATGCACACAAGGGCTTGGTGAGCCATCCATCTCCTCCTGTGCTGCTGATTCAAGTGTTGAAGAGGCCGGGCCTTGGGCATTTCAGGGAGACCAGTACTGCTTGGAGTGTTTTGTCTGCCTTTAGGTGGACCCAGTGAACCCCAGTGCACCCCACATTTCTCTTGTTCACAAGACAAGAGAGAAGTAAGTGCGTCTGTCCACTGCCTTGCTGAAATCTGGCTGGGCTGCATTCCGCAAACTTCAAGGCTCCGGAGGAAGCAGTTAGCTGAGCGTGACTTGTTCTTAAGGGATCTGCGTGAGCTTCTCGTGCCCACCACTTCCTCTTCTCAGAGTTCCAAATGGCCTGTTCTCCCTGTTCAGAAGTTCACAAGGGTTCAGCTTTGCTGTCTGAGTTTCGAGGGGTCCACCCTTTTCCTTCTGTGGACACAGGGAGAGCTTGTCCAGGGGACATCTTTTCTCTTCCCCATGATTCCATAGGGGTAAATAAGGTGGGTGACCCAATGTCATCTTGATTCAAGTCCTTTTTTGGGGGGTACTAGGGATTGGATCCAGGGATGTTCAGCTACTGAGCCACATCCCCAGCTTTTGTTGTTTTGTTTTGGAGACACTAAGTTGCTGAGGCTGGCTTTGAATTTGCGACCCTCCTGCCTCAGCCCCACTAGCCACTGAGATTACCGGCGTGTGTCACCACAACCAGTGTTTCAGTTCCTTCTTACTGGAGTTCTTGTATGCTGTTTTCATCTGTTTTACTTAAGGCTCCCTGGTTTAGTTAAGATCAATATCAGCTGGGTACAGTGGTGCAGGCCTGTAATCTTAATGACTTAGGAGGCTGAGGTAGGAGGATCATAAGTTTGAGGCCATCCTCAGCAATTTGCTGAGCCCCTGTCTCAAAATTTGTAAATAAATAAATAAAAAGGGCTGCAGATGTATGTAGCCCATTGGTAGAATGCTTCTGAATTCAATCCCCAGTACCTTAAAAAAAAAAAAAAGATTATCAGATAACAAAGGGTAGAGACAACTGGAAATGGAGCATTTCTGGCTTTCTCCGTCTCTGTTTAGCATCAACACATTGGGCTCGAGCTCTTCCTCTTGCTCCAAACATGTTGAATTGTTTCAAAAACCTTTTGGGACTCAGGGAATAGTGGTAGAGAGTTTGGCCCTGGGTTCCATCCCCAGCACTGGAAAAAACACCTTTCGGATGGTCCTTAATATTTTAGTTCTCCTGATAATGTTTTAGTTCCCCTGTTAGTATCTAAATGACCTCTGGTTATTTATGTCCCGGCTAGACAACGGATTCTGAGGACAGAGACCGCCCTTGCTGAAGTTCAGTGCAGCGTCCCCGCTTCCCAGGTCCCCTGCAAGGGATGCTTCTCAGCCAGCAGGAATGTTCTGCGAGTGCAGAAGGAGGCAGGCAGCAAATAGTGTGCGGTTTGATGGTGCGTCAGACAAGCATGTCATCATGGAAAATTCTTTGGAGTGTGCAGATCCATTTACACAGGCCTCCGCTGCTTCTGCAAACTGCTCATTCCTTCAGACCAGTCTACCCGCTCCCTTCTCCCACCAAACCTCCGTCACGCCTCGGGTGGGTTAGAATATGGATTCAGGCCTCACCTCCATCTCTCCCCTCCGTCTTCAGCTTGGTTTTTTACAGGGATTCTGGCCGAGCTCCTGGTCTCTTGTTTGGGCCAGGTCATCCTGGGACTGCCCTTAGGTGGCAGGACTCCACCCAGGTTTAGAGCACCTTTTCTTTGTTTTTCTTGTACTATGGATTGAACCCACAAGTGCTGTACCACTTAGCTACATCCCCAGCCCTTTTTATTTATTTTGAGATTTTGAGACAGGGTCTGGCTAAGTGGCCCAGGCTGGGATCATAGGTGTGCGCCACCGTGACCGACTTACAGCCTGCCGGCCCCCGCCCCATTTGTTTATTTATTTATTTATGAGAGAATCAATTGTATTCAGTTTTTTCATGTTGTTTTCATTGCTCTATCACTTCGTTGCATAGTGGTGCTGGGGTTCAAACTTGCATGCTTGTGCATGCCAAGCAACCACCTTAACTGCTGAGCCACAACTCCAGCCCTTGGAGCCGCTTACGGGGTTTCTGGGGCCCAAGGCTCTGGCAGCCAACAGAGCGCCATTGGTAGGCTGGACTGGGTGGTAAGCAAGGCTGAAGGATCAGGCAAAGTGGGGTCTAGCTCCCGTTAGGAGTCCTGGAGTAGATGAGGCCTCCCCCTGCCTTCCCATGGGTTTCCTATATGGTCTCCCACCTACTGTCCACAGTTGCTGGAAGTCCCGTGGGGACTGAGTGCATTTTTGAGTCACTCTGAAGTGTACTCACTCCCCTTTGACCTGTCTCTTACCAGACAATTGCTCAGCCCCAGGCAAAGAGAAAAAGGAATCCAGGGCAGGGAGGGATGGGGTGCCTGTAGGGGAAATGATAGTCCTGCGGGAGGACAGCTACTTTGCATGCCCTCAGAGGACAGACAGATCAAGGGGCCCTGAGCTGGATCTTAGCAGGTATCCCACCGTGAGTTGAGGGGTATAGGGCCCCTCCCAGGACAGGGACCTGGCCTCTGCAGGTGGAATAATCTGGAGGAGGGTTGGGTGAGGCTTGGGGACATCTCCCTTCTTTGAGAGGTGGAATAGTGCAGCGCCTCTCTCGCAGCGCCACTTAGCAGTACCCGGGAACTTGTTAGAGATGCCCCTCCCAGGCCTCTGAATCAGATTCTGGGGGTGGGGCCCAGCAGTTTGGGTTTTTGTTGTTGTTGTTGTTGTTTGTTTTCGTTTGTTTCTTTTCTTCCTGGTACCAGGGATTAAATCCAGGGGCACTTTACCTCTGAGTTACATCCCTAGCCTTTTTTTTTTGAGACAGGGCCTCACTTAGTTGCTAAGACTGGCTTTGAATTTCCAATCTAACTGCCTCAGCCTCCTGAGCCACTGGGATCACAGGTGTGCGCCACTATGCCCAGCCCAGCAATTGCTTTAACAAAAGCTGTCCAGGTGATTCTGGCACATGGTAGTAAGTTTAACTTTGGAGCCAGAATGCCAGGTATGTGGCCTCGAGGAAATCGCTTAACCCCTGGGATCCTTTATTAAATGCCTCATCTGTTTAGTGGAAACTGCCACCTTGTTATTGTGATGATTCAGTGAAGGAGTTCAATACAGAGCTGTCACTCAGCACCTTAAAGTATGGCCTCAGCTCTGACTTCATTGTCACTCTCTCTTTTTAGGTAGTATCTGATGCTGCAGGACAGGGCGTGGCCATCACAGGGAATCAGACCTTCAACAACTGGAACTGGCCCAATGCAATGATTTTTGCAGCCACCGTCATCACCACTATTGGTAAGTCTCCTTCAGGATGCCCGCACTGTAAGCCCTCACTTAGTAAGTTCCTGGTGACTGCAGTGCCTGCAAGATTGTTTTGATGGGTTGTGGCCTGAGCTTTTTGAACAGATGCAGTGACACAGTGTGGTGGCCAGAGCCATAAAGGAGATGCAGACAGTTGCTCAACTGCACCAGCCCTGATTCTCAATTCTGCATAGACAGCCATTCCAGAAGCTCACAACACAATTCGTTATCTTCCACCATTCCACGCGTTGACTGGGTGCAGCTGGCCACTTCTTGCTTGGGCTCTCCAATGACGTAGCAGTCAAATGATGGTGGCGGCAGGCATCATGGAAATGCCCAGCTGGCCTGGTGTCCAAGATGGCTCCTTCCATTCCATGTTTGACCAGGGGTGCTTTCTGTTGGCTGGGAGCTCAGCAGGGCAGAAAACCAAAGGCCTCTCCACATGTGGCTTAGGCTGTCACAGCCTGGCTGTGGGGAATCCTGGAGGTGAGCACTTCAAGAGAATCAAGGTCTTAGACCTTAGCCTACCTAGCAGTACTTCCAGTGCCTGCTATGGTCAAGCAAGTCACTGAAATCCCAAATCAAAGGGAGGAGAACTAGACCGCACCTTGATGTGAGCTGTCACATAAGGTGGGGGACTAAGAATGGCTGTCCACTGTGGTTCCTCAGGGCTGTCTGATTTGCACAAGGGTGCCATGTGAACTGGTGGAGGCTTAGTCCCTGCCTGCAGGGAGCTCCCAGTGTGATGGAGACAAAGCCATGCTGTCATAATTGCTGCATAAATGATCATGGCCAGAGTGGGATCAAGGGAAATATCCTTACTTAAGTATTGTTAGTCCTAGAGAATGGATCCCCTAAGCAGGTGTGTGTGTGTGCATGCGTGCATGCATGCGTAGGGGCGGGGGCCCAGCTGGGGTGGGAGGCCCACCACCCCTGCTATGCCTGTGTCCTTGGCCTCACTGTCCCCTCCCTCAGGTTATGGCAACGTGGCTCCCAAGACTCCGGCCGGGCGCCTTTTCTGTGTCTTCTATGGTCTCTTCGGGGTACCCCTCTGCCTGACGTGGATCAGTGCCCTGGGCAAGTTCTTCGGGGGACGTGCCAAGAGGCTGGGCCAGTTCCTCACCAGGAGAGGCGTGAGCCTGGTATGTCCCCAACCCTAGGTGCTAGCAAAGTTGGTGGGGGGGGGGCAGTGACAAAGGGAGGAGAGGATAGGAAGGCTTCAAGAATTGAAGGGTGTTGGGACAGATGGTGGTTTTGGTGATCTCTGCCCTAATGAGTCAGGCTGGGAGCAGCCTTCCTCTCCTTCCCTGGGCAGCAAGTCTCCTTCTCCTAGCTGCATCCCCCAGCCCTCTGGGTGTCGGTGCTGGGTTTCTGAAGTCTCTGCCACCATCTGACTTGATCTCCCACCACCCATCAGCGGAAGGCGCAGATCACGTGCACGGCCATCTTCATCGTGTGGGGTGTCCTGGTCCACCTGGTGATCCCGCCCTTCGTGTTCATGGTGACTGAGGAGTGGGACTACATCGAGGGCCTCTACTACTCCTTCATCACCATCTCCACCATCGGCTTTGGTGACTTTGTGGCTGGTGAGTCCCTGCCCCCTCTCCTTGCTTCCAGCTCCCTACCTTCTCTCCTGTTCCTTCTCCAATTTCAACCCAGCAGACCTCTGTCGAGACTGGATAGCTGTTCATCTCCTCTTGGTGTTTAGTCTCTGATCTCTTCCTGGCTGTCTGCCCCTACTCCTGAGCTTGGGTTCACTGGGGGCTGGGAGTAGAGCCTCTTGCCTTCAGGGTGTGGGGCTCTTACCCCAAGAGTCCCCAGCCGAGCAAGCCAGAGCCCTGCCCATCACAGCAGCAGCCTTCTGTCCATCACCAGAGCAGAGGGAGCCCTCTTGTCTTAAAGCTTTGCCTCAGAGGTCTGAGCTAAACTTTGCTCTTGCCACAGGCAGACTAAAGACAAGGGAGGCCTTCTCCTCCGCCGCCCTGCCCCCTAGCCCTCGAACGCCCTCATTCTTCTCCTCTACTTAATCCCTAGAGAGGAAAGGCAATCAGATTCTTTAGCCCCTTTGTCTGAAGGCCTGCAACCAGCCGGCCCCTGCCACTCAAGAAGCACCGCTGCCTGTGGCCTGCAAAGCCTCTTGGTTTTTAATCTTCTTGACACCCCTGTTGACCCAGCGTTTGTTCCTTGCTTGCCTGTGCCCAGCCCAGCTGACCTCCACCTCTGCTCTGAGGCCCCTGGTCTTTACCCCAGCTCCTTACCCAGAGGGCAGGGGCAGGTCACCCTCCCTGCCCCGCTGCGGCTGGAATGCTGGGAGGGGGCAGCAGAATGGTGGGAGGAACAGGAAGGGGGGCACGAGCACTTCACTGACCTGGCAGATCCGAGCCTGCCTGCTGCCTTGGAGTGAGATGTAAAGGCACAACCCTGCCATTGTCTTGGCTCTGAGGCCCAGAGCAGCCAGAGGAGGAGCCTTTTGGATTAGGGAAGGCCAGTAGCAAAACTTGTCAGCTTCAGAAAGATAACAAACCTCAGCTTCTCATCCGGAAAGTGGTTGAAATAATAATAATGCTGCTGAAGATGCCCACCACACAGGACGGTGAAAGATGAGGGACAGCTGCATCCCTGAGCATAGGGGATGGGGGCCAGCTGTATAAGTGTGTAACCTAGTCATTGTCGTCATGTCCTCCTTAAGATCAGGAGCCTTGAGCAAGGCTGACGGCACACTGCATTCAGAACACCTCCTAAGACACCGCTGTAAGCGTAAAGTCGTGGAAGAAATCTCAATCCTAGAGGGAAAGAGCCACTGGAATACCCGGCAACCCAGGAAGGCTCCTGGAGCAGCCACCAGGAGCCCAGCCTCAGAGGAGCAGGGCGTGGAGTGGGCAGAGCCCTCCAGGCCCAGGGAAGAGCCGGTCTTAAGCAAAGCAGAAACAGGAAGTCAGGGAGGCAGACCAGGCCTTATTCTCCTTGAAGGAGAATAAAGACCGTTTCGAATGACAGTGTTTGCTGTGTCACCTCAACGCAGCCGCCAGCCTCATTCATGGTGAACCTGCAAGTCCCTCCCCTGTGCAGAGGCTGCCAGCACCTCCGTCATGTAGTTTCCATCCTGCTTTTAACCGAGCTGTCTCACACACTCCAGCTGGGCATAAGTAGAGGGCCCTACACACTCATGAGCTGGTTCTTTTTTCTTTTTCTTTTTTTAAGAGACAGAGGGACAGTGAGAGAGAGAGAAAGAGCAAATCAATTTTTTATTAGTTTTTCATACAATTTTCATTGCTCTGACCCTTTGCTGTGTGCGTGGGGTGCTGGAGTTGGAACCCGCGTCCTTGTGCATGCCAGGCAAGTGCCATAACTGCTGAGCCACACCGCTCTAGCCCCATGAGCCTGTTCTTGACTCATGTGTTGGTTGTTTACTGTAACAGAATGTCAAAGCCCCTTTATCCTCCTCACCCCTAAAGTAACCACTGTCCTTTTTTTTTTTTTGGTTCCAGAGATTGGACCCAGGGGTGCTTAAGCACTGAGCAACATCCCCAGCCGATTGTTATTTTTTATTTTGAGACAGGCCTCCCCGAGTTTCTGAGGCTGGCTTGGAATGTGTGATCCTCTTGAGTGACTGGGATTATAGGTGTGGGCCACCACACCCCACTTGTCTTAACTTTTTGTAAATGAGGACGCTAAGGCTGGGAGAAGGGCTGGGAGGGGGCGCGAATAATGGGGCCAAGGTCCTCCAGGAAGAAGGTGGGGTAAGGGTAGCCCAGGGTCTGAGATAGCCCCTTTCTTTCCCAGTGTCACCCTATTACCCCACCACACACACCATGTTGAGGCGTGGCACTGGCTCAGACAGCACAACTCTGGCCATTGCATGTACCCTGGTCCCTGCTGACCCTTTCTGACCCTCTGACCTTCTGTCCTCTCAAGGTGTGAACCCCAGTGCCAACTACCATGCCCTGTACCGGTATTTTGTGGAGCTCTGGATCTACCTGGGGCTGGCCTGGCTGTCCCTCTTTGTCAACTGGAAGGTGAGCATGTTTGTGGAAGTCCATAAAGCCATTAAGAAGAGGCGGAGACGGCGGAAGGAGTCCTTTGACAGCTCCCCACACTCCCGGAAAGCCCTGCAGGTGGCGGGAAATGCATCCTCCAAGGATGTCAACATCTTCAGCTTTCTGTCCAAAAAGGAAGAGACCTACAATGACCTCATCAAGCAGATTGGGAAGAAGGCCATGAAGACGAGTGGGGGTGGTGAGCGGGTCCCGGGACCTGGCCTGGGGCCTCAAGGGGGCGGGCTGCCAGCGCTCCCCACCTCCCTGGCACCCCTGGTGGTCTACTCCAAGAACCGCGTGCCCAGCTTGGAAGAGGTATCACAGACGCTTAGGAGCAAAGGCCATGTGTCGAGGCCCTCTGGGGAGGAGGCCCGGCCGCAGGGTCCTGAGGATGGCTCCCCCACCTCTGAGGTGTTCATTAACCAGCTGGACCGCATCAGCGAGGAGGGCGAGCCGTGGGAGGCCCAAGACTACCACCCCCTCATCTTCCAGAACGCCAACATCACCTTCGGGAACGAGGAGGCTGGCCTCTTGGACGAGGAGACCTCCAAGTCCTCTTTGGAGGACAACCTGGTGGGGGAAGAACAGCCGCAGGAGGGGGATGTGGCCGAGGTGCCCCTGAGCATGGGCGAGTTCCCCTCCTCGGATGAGTCCACTTTCACCAGCACCGAGTCTGAGCTCTCCGTGCCTTACGAGCAGCTGATGAACGAGTACAACAAGGCCAACAGCCCCAAAGGCACGTGAGGTGGGGCCGGCTCCTCACCCCACCTCTGTGGCTTTCCCCCTCTCACGCCAGGGTGTCCTGTGCTGACCAACAGCCCAGGCCCCTGATTGGGGACAGCCCTGGAACTGGGAGTGGGGAGCCAGGGGCCTACCTTTCCTTCATCCCCTCCAGCTAGATGCTCCTGATGGAATATGGCAGTGCCCAGGACAGGGCCTCTGCTCTCTGGCTGAGCAGCACCCTGGTGGCAGGGAGGCCGCTGTCCTGAGCATAGATGGTGTTACTGATGATTGGAAGTCATGTGGGCTGGCAGGACTGACCCTGAGGAGGCCAGTGCCCACATGGGTCTTAGCCTGCCGTTTGGTTGAGCAGCACACGGTTCTCTGAGGCCAGAGGCCTCAGCTATTTGAGTTCACCAGTATTAATAAGAAACTTCTATGTTCTTGGCACTGAGCTAGAAGTTTCAGAGGAGGGGCGGTAAGACCTGGGTTCTGCCTTTTCAAGCTCGAAAGTGTTTGGGAAGGTACAGCTGGGATGCTGGGCTCTGGACCACTCGGTACCCAACAGTAGCAGGGCCTTTCCCCCCTCTACCAGTGCATCTGCCCTTCAGGCTCCTGCTGCAGACCTTAGTAGGGCAGAGGCTGCTGGGGGAGGGGAGATGGAGATGATGGACAGGCACTGAAGCAGATTTAGGCCAGTATGGCCCCAGGGGCCTTATCCTCCTTGCCCCAAAGCCATGCCCCCTATCTCAGACCTTTTCCCAGTCAACAGCAGACCCAAGGCTTTCTGCAACCTAAGAGTGGTGGGAAGAAGAGAGGGAGGCAGGACATGACCATGGAAGCTGGGGTAGAGGTCCACAAGGGAGCTCAAGGGTGAGGCTCACCTCTACTCCTGCCCTCACCCGCCTTGTCCCCTGACTTCTCCTGGCCTGAGCACTCCCATTCTGCTGCTTCTGCATTCCCTGGGCTCAGATCAAGGACCTTGCAGCCCACCTCCCTATCTTACCTGTACCCCTTACTCCTCTACCCCTGGGCCAGGGCATGAGGCCAGATTGCTCTTGGCTCACAAATGGAAAATGGCCAAAAATGTGAATTGAGCTCCTCTGTAGCTGCTGCATGGCTCACACGTGTGTGTGCATGCATGTGTAAGAAAGGGAAGCGTTTGGGCTGAGAACAGAGAATGTGAAATTGTATGTGGACTCTTTCTGGTGAAGGGTGGCTAGAACTCGCTGCTGCCTGAGTTTTGGGCTTTTGATAATGTTCACCCTAGGACCAGCCCTCTCTGCCCTGAATGTTTTTTGTTATTTTTTTTAATGAACTGCTGTTTTATATACCTGGAATCTTGTTTGCTTCAGAGCCAGTGGTTAAAGAGCAGGGTCCCAAGGATTGGGATGTCCATTGTGCACCTTGCTGCCCCCCAGCTCAGCTGGGCCTTTTGTGATGGTCAGGATACCAAGAGCCAAGTCCCCAAGCAGAATTGGGAGGCAACACTGATGGTGGGGGAGCCAACGTGGAGAAGGGCGTCCACTGCAGGTGGCCGAGTGCTGGGCAGGAGGCACCTGAGCCCAGCTGCAGCCCAGCACCCTCTCTGCCGCCCAGCTGCTCCCTCCCTCTGCACCCTCTGCTGTGGGGCAAATGGGGCTGGACGTCCCCCATATGAAGGTCGCAATGGGCATGTCCACCCCCCACTCACTGAACGGTTGTGGCGGCCGGCACGGGGGTGGAAGGAGCAGCCTGTGTTCTGGGGAAGGTTCCATGACTTAGTCTTGTTGCTGGCTGTCCTGGAATCACACACTGTATGTACATACTGGCAATGATGGTAAATGTAATTTATTTTAACATTTTTACAATAAAATATATGGACAGGCCAGCTTGCTGTGTACTGGGACTGGGAGGGAGGCAGGGAACTAACTGGTTTATCCTCTAGGGAAGCTGGTGCCCTGGGAGGGTCCACAGAGAGGACTCAGGACAGGCTAACATCAGAGGATCAGGTGGTCTGGGAGGGAGAAAAGAATGGAGAGGGGGTGAAGAGAGGGGTGAGGCTGGGAGGAGGAGCCCAAGCAGCAAGGGGAAAGGGAGGTGACAGGGCCAAGCACCACCGTTCCTTACTGGTTTCCAGTCACCGTCGTAAAGGTCTTGCACCTGGTAAAGCATGGAAGAATGCCTTTCACTTTGCAGAGCCCATCAGGGGGGTTCCATCCCCAACCAGTACATCAGGAAATAAGGCCACAGGATTGTTCTATGCAAAATCCCGGTAAAAATGGGGACCTTGGATTCTAACCCAGACTGCCAGGCTCCTGGGGCTGATGGCACAGCACCATGTAGGGTGTTTTGTGGCAGGTCTCATGTCTCTGGAAAGGGCTCCTGTGTGCAGGAAGGTGGACCAGAGACCTCCAGAGAAGACCAGAGCTTCCGAGCTCAAGGGGTGGGCAGGAAGCACACGGCCAGGGCCTGGGCACTGTGGACTGGGAAAAATGGAAAGGGCAGGCCCGGCCAGCTGAGCCTCCATCTCCATCTGCTAAATTCGAGGTGTGTGATTCTAGGAGTGAACCACATTCTTCATGAGGCATGGCTGTGTCTACAAAGGATCCCGTCCACTGGTTCCACGTCCAGGGATTCAACCAGCTGCGGGTTGAAGTGCTAACATGCCTATCCCGACGCTGCTGCCGGTCCCACGGCCAGGCCTTAGGTGGTAGAGTCAGTACTGAGCTTGCAGTCTTTGTCATTTCCTGAACAGCTATTACAAGGCATTCACGTGGCATTGGGTGTTTTAAGTAATCCAGAGATTGTTTAAGCATGTAGGAGCATGAGTGCAGGTTCTGTGCAAATACATGACATTTCATGGACCGGACTTGAGCTTCCTCAGATTTGGGTGTCGGGGGTCCTGGAACCAGTCCCCCACAGAACCAAGGCTCGGCCGCACTTGACACCTCCCTCCCTTTGGCCAATGTGTCTTCCCCATCTCTGTCACACGCATGTGACCAAGGCTCTCTGGTTTTACTTCAGCCCCATTCAGCCTCGAGGTGACAGTTGCATATCACTAAACAGTGTCTTTACTTGGCACTGGCCCATGTCACAGAGCCCCTGACATGCAGAGCATCCCCATAGCACAGGCCTTGGCCCATCTGCAGTTGAGATGGGAGAGCCAGGGCTCCCAGCTGAAGGAGGCACAGCTTGCAGCCTGGGTGGTGGGTGACAGGGCACACGCAAGATGGGGAACTGTGGTCTTGGGCTCTTTAGTCTGGAGCTTTCTAAGAAGGCGGGAGGTAGGGGAGGCCAGATGGCAGCTGCAGCGAAGATGGGGCTGGAGGCCCCAGGTGCCTGAGGTCATGGGCACATGGGCAGAGGAGGGGTGCTCTGCAGGGGATGTGCTGTGGGGTGGATGGGGACATAGCGGAGGTGGAGGCGCTGGTGAGCAGGTAGTTTTGATGTTGCTGGAAACTGTGGCAGGGGATGCTGCTTGGTGAAGCCACTGATGTACTCCTGGGGGAGTGAGACCTGCAGACTCACTGGGGACCTCACATGGAGACCTCACTCCTAATCCAGTAAGCCTACCCCAGTGGCCACCCCAGCCCTGACCCAGCTTGGCCACCTGCCACCCAGGGCCTCCTAGCAGGAAGCCTGCACCTCTTCCTTTACACTTTCCATCCCTTCTTCGTGGTTGGGCTTGGTATTGAAGTCCATACTTCCCAAGTCTTTTAATGTCTTTATTCTTTGTGTCTTTTTTAATTCTCACAACCAGCATTACCATGAACCCCATTTTGCAAATGAGATTAAAGCAAACAGAATGTTCCCCAAGTTCAAACAACTATGAAGTGGCAGAAAACAGCTTCCCTGACTCACATTCCAACCCCTCACCCTATCTGCTGGAAGTTTCTGATCTGATGGGGGAGACACCTTCAGTGAACCCAAAGTCTGAAGGAGGTAGAGGCAGCTGCAACCCTCAAGGAGTCTGCAAACTGAGAGGGGAGAGGTGCTCAGAACAAAGCTCCCGCAGCACTGGTGGGTAATGATAACCTTGCCTGGCCCTTTCCAGGACATGGTGACACCCAGACAGCCTGGTTTTTCTCCCTCAGTCCTGGCATGGTGACTTCTCCAGGTCACACAGGAAGTCACAGGTGCAGTTGGGACACTGTGCTGAGTTCTCTTTCTGGAGCCTGGCATGGAACGGAATGGGGTGAGGGAGGAAACTGGGCTGGCCTGCTCTGGAAATGACTGCCTCCCTAGGGACCCTTGAAGTTTAACTTCATCTCTCCATTCTGGAATAACAGGATCCCAATTTCCAAATTCATGCAAGACTAACCCAGAAATAACCCCACACTCTAGGGAGGCTGAGGCATGAGGATTGCAGGTTCGAAGTTAGCCTCAACGACTTACTGAGGCCCTAAGCACCTTAGTGAGAAACTGCCTCACAATTTACAAAAAGGGCTGGGGATGTGGCTCAGCAGTTAAGTGCCCCTGGGTTCAATCCCTGGTACACACACACACACAGAAAAAAGAAAAAAAAAGCCTTTTTTTTTTTTATTTTTGAGAGGGACAGTAAGAGAGAGAATCAATTTTATTTAGCTTTCTCATGTGACTTCATTGCTCTGACACTTCATTGTGTACATGGTGCTGGTGCGTGCCAGGCAAGTGCCCTAACTGTTGAGCCACTGCTCCAGCCCCCAGATGTGTTTGTGAGTGACCAGGATGTATTTGTGTAAGACTGTGGGAGCCCGTCCCCGAGGTCTCTGTGTCTCCCATCCACCTGGTCCCCGCCACTGAAGTTCAGACCACTACAGCCCTTCACCTGGATCCCTAAGATATTGCAGGATGAATGGATGAATGAGTCCCCTTCATTTGTCTCACTGATGCCCCTTCTGCCCACCCATAACAGCAACCTGTGGGATTTATCACCCCAAGTCTGACTCCTTTCTTCTCCTGCTTTAAACTCCCTGGGGGAATCCCATTGCTATTCCTGGGTTTTCTCCAGCCTCCTTCACCCATGCCTCAGGCTCCAGCCACTTTGCCCAGGTGTCTCCTTTGCCCAATGCCCTTCCTCTCCAGGGTAAGACCCGTTAGTGTTGGCACCAACTGTGGGCATCAGCTTCAATGGGAAGCTGTCCACAGTCACCAAACATGAACTATGTCAGCTCTCCTGGATTCTAGGCCATGTGCCCTCCCCTGTCAGCAGAGCACCTCCCTCTGCAGGCCACCTCTGTCCCAGCTGCTCAGATGTTATTCAAGTTCCCTGTCTTCAGGTTTCCCGCCCCCTTCCCTGGCGGGAAGCCACTGGAAGCAACAGGGAGAGGCTTGTCTCACCTTTGCATTCCCACCCTAGGGCCAGCATGGAAAAGGGTTCAGCTTTCCCGTGTTTACAAAATGCAGGGCGCATGACCAAGTCCTGGCCCTGCCCGTTGGCAATTCAGTCCATCTGTTCCCGGAGCAGAGGGCAAATCAGGGGGCAAGGCTTGTTTCATGAGGGCAAGGGCAAGTCCCAGCAAAGCCAGGTGGATGATCTTGAGGGACCTTGTCATAGGCCGAGGTAACCTGGTGAGTCATCGCATCTTGTGCCAAGCCACTAGCAAGCCACCTGAATCTGGAGGGCAGGACAGGGACACAGCACACCTCCCCACCTCAAGAAGCACTGTGGCCTTCCCCCCCTTGCATTCCCTCCCTTCCCTGTCTTCACCTTGCACCACTCCAGCTCCCTCGCCCCTGGCCCCCACACTTTCCAGGGGAGTACTCCTGCTCCCAGTCACCCCGCACACCAGTGCCCAGCCACCCGGTTTACAAAGCCCTTTCGCACCCATTCCTGTGTGCAATTACTCTACAGCCAGGAGCCAGGTGTGTCTTGGTTTGGCTTCCCTGGGAGAGCAGACCCTAAGGCCAGATCTGGGGATGGTCAGAAGAAGTAGCAGAAAGGGAGGTGAAGATGGAGATGGGGAAGGAAGAAACGGCACCAGAAACAAACATACCTTTGAGCTGGTTCCACGTGGGCAGGAGCGTGGGACTGCTGGAGCAGTGCGTGCCCTGGGCAGTGCCCCTCAGTGTCTCCCAAGGATGGGATTCTTCATCTGTCCATCATTCCTGCATTTGGTCCTCAAGAATTCCCCCAGGGCCATTGATCCCTACCTTCCTCCCGTTCACACCGGATGTGGTGGACTCAACAGTCCAAAGATGTCCAAGACAAGATCTCCCATTCCATAATCTTATCAGCGAAGTGAAGTGGCAGCTCCCCCACAGGAGGTGGATTCCATGTCCCTTGAATGTAGGCTGGCTCTGGGCCATTTTGATCTATAATATGGTGGGAGTGACCTTCTGCCATTTCTAAACCCAGCTGTTAAGAAGCCTGACACTTCCGCTTCTTTGCTCCAGGGGAAAGCCAGCCACAGTGTAAGAAATCCAAGTACCTTGAGACCCGTGCTGTAAAGATGCCCAGCTAGCTACATGGAGATAGCACAAGGAGAAAGAATTGGTCCAGTTCAGATGCCATCTTGAGTATTCCAGTCCCAGGTGATGCCGCATGGCACAGAACCCAGCCATTCTATGCATTGTAGGCTCAGGAGCAAACAAATGATTGTTTTGTAAGCCAATGTTTTGGCCTATTTTGTGTTGCTATAATAAAATACCCGAGAGACGTTGGTAAAGAAAAGAGGTTTAGCTCATAGCTCTGGAGGTCAAAGGGCATGGTGCTGGCCTCAGCTTCTGTAAGGACCTCAAGGTGAATGACATCGCATGGTAGGAGTGTCCAAGACAGAGAGGGGAGTTCACAGGGCAAGAGAGAACAAGAAAGCTGAACTCGATTTCTAGCAATGTGCTCTTAGTAATCACCAGTTCCGTCCCTCGAGACCTCACCTATTCCCATTCTTCACAAGGGCACTGCCCCCAGTGATCTGATTACCTCCCATCAGGCCCCAGCTCTTAAAGCTTCCACCACCTCTCAGTACTTTAACACTGGGGACCAACCCTCCAGCACGTGAAGCTTTGGGGGACAAATCATATCCAAACCACGGTGCCCTGTAAATCTGAGGGTGCTTTGTTACACAGCAATAGATAACTGATGGATGCTGGGCTGGCCCCTACCTACATGACCTTCTGCTGGGTTTTGGAGATAGTCCTGAGTTGGAAAATCAGAGAGGCACCTGGGCACTCCACCACAGCAGCAGTGAAATGCAAGGTGGGCCAAGGCATGGGGACACCTGGCACAAAAGCTGTGGGACTAAAATGCTGCCCTCGGACACCATAAGTGGCAGGGCCAAGACCAAATATCACTGTAACTCACCAGGGGTGCTTTTCCTTAAGCAAGGTCACTTTCTACTTCTGCCGTTCGAAAGGGTGCTGAATACACTGACTGGTACCCTTCATGAACGTGATCTCATGTAATCCCCACAACACTGCCAGGTCAGCACTGTTATCACCATTTGGAAACCGAGGCTCAGAGAGGTTATATAACATGCCCTAAGCCACACAGCTAAGGCAGAGCCTGGGTTCTACCCTTTTAAGTACCATGCAAGACTGCCGGGGCAGAGGGCTCTGCTCAACAGCAGATGTGCCTGGAGACAGCACCTAGTCACTCCCCTACAGTCTGTCCTTGTCTGCAAAAACAACTAGGCGGACCAATCAGTATATCCCTGCCTGGAGGTGACTACCCAAAATCACGGGGGATTCCTGGGCTTTGCCTGGGAAAGATCCTGAGTCAGGTCTGGGAGCAGGGAAAGCCCAGAAATGCCCAGGTTCTGAGAATACCTGCCTGGGATATCAAAGGTCAGATCTGTTCTGCTCCTAGCACCCGCTGCCAACCCATCCCGGCCTGTTTTCATTCTGCATGGAAACCTGTGTTTACCTTGAGTTATGTAAAACTTCCTCCTCTTTCTTTGATTCCTTCACCTGCAGCTCCAGCCAGCTGAGCTGCCCCACCTGGGGTGTTGACATCACACACCATTCCATTCATCCTGTACTTGTCGAGTCTCTCCCAGGTCGCCTAGAACACCTGACGCTGGTGACGGACGAGGAAGGAAAATGAGGAGCAATTACCTTCTAGGAGCTCAGGCCTCCTCTCTGAGTCTCTGTCCCCTCAAATCCCCACCCTCGACAATTCACTCCAGAGGAAAGGTTCTGACCCCAGAGTCCACCTGTCTCTTAGGAGCCGACAGCTAACTCTCCAGCATGTTTGCAAACTAGCTGCTATACCATAAAATTTAAATTATATGCATACACCACTAAATCATGTTAAGAACAAAGGTCACAGGGCTGGAGCGGTGGCTCAGCAGTGGAGTGCTTGCCTGGCATGCCCGAGGACCTGGGTTTGAACCTCAGCAGCACACGCACAGCTAGGTGGAGGAAAAACAGAAGCTGGATGAAAGAGTAAATATTGACTCTCTCTCTCTCTCATTCACTCTCCAAAAAAACAAAAACAAAAGCCCAAAGGTCATGAATTGTCGTGTGTGTTTTTAAGGTTACATGTCATTTCTTTTTCACCCCCAATACTGGGGACTGAAGCCAGGGCCTTGTGCATGCCAGGCCAGGGCCTTCCCCCTGAGCTGCATCCCCCGTAGGTGCATGGTGGAATTACTATACAGGGATAGGCTACTGAGCTTGTCTTCCTCACTCATTTTGTGACATGATATTGCTGGCTTAAAACTGGTGGTAGCAATAGTATTCACACCATGGCAATGAACCAACACTGTAGGTTAGGACTCTCCCTCCCCAGAGAGCCAGATGGTGACCATTTTCCAGCACATCCCCGCACCAGCCACGATGTGGTGGTTGGCTGGTTGGGGTGGCCGACTGTGAGAACGTAGCAGTCTCTCTGGGTTTCGGGTGTGACCTAATTCAAGAGGCTGTCGCAAACACTCCACTGGGCCTCTTGCACCAATGTGGATTAGGGGTGAGGATTCCCAGCCTGTGGGAGGTAACTGGGGGGAACTGAAGTGAGCAAGTTGCCCAGGTACTGATCCCCTGTGCACACAGAGGCCCTTGGCCCTGGCCTAATCTGGACGCAGGCAGGGGAACACATCTCTGCTTTCAGCTGGAGTTCTGTGACCACCCAAAGCCTAGTCCAGGAGAAGCCTTGTGCTCTGCTGAATGGCAAAGCATTTTATTTTCTTTCTTTCTTTTTTTTTTTTTAAGAGTGAGAGAGAAACCAAGAGTCAGCTTTATTTTTCATCTAGTTTCTGTTTCTCCAACGCTTTGTTGTGTTTGACCCCAGGGCCTTGACCATGCCAGGCGAGCGCTCTACTGTGTCCTGGGTGTCTTTGCAGTTAAACCGGAGACCCTCTGGGCAACTGGATGAGGGCTGTCAAGTGGGTTGGATTCAGTCTGCAGCCTTGCAAGAATCATCGCTGAGCAAAAGCACCCAGTGACGCGCGGGGTACTGGTGATGCAAGCCAGGAGGGAATCCACGGCCTTCCAGAAATTCCCCTCCCCAGGCACAAAGGACAGGGGGAGTCCACACAGCATGGCCACCGCCCCTCAGCCCCACCCCAGGATCTGCTCAGTTGCAGACCTACGTGAGCCAGCCGTAGCACAGCCCTGCCTGCCAGCCAGGCATTGTCCTGCAGGCCACCTGGGTGCACCAGGCTCCCGAGCCTCTTGTGCTGCTCTCCCTCTAGCAACCACAGCCACAGTCACGCATCACCTGACACCAGGGACATGTCCTGGGAACCGGGTTCTCAGGCGATTTCCTTGTGTGAACATCATCAAGCGTACTCACAGAAACCTGGCTGGAGTAGGCCAATCACCTGACGCAATCAAGAGACCAGTAAGCGCCAGATGCGTGAGGCTGGAGCCCGGGGGGTGTGGCACACTGCTTTACAGCAAACTATAAGTAGTAGTGCTGTGTGTGCGTCTGTGTGTGTGTGAGTGTGGGAGTGTATGTGTGTGGGGTGCTGGAGACTGAATCCAGGGTGCTCTGCCACTGAGCCATATCCCCAGCCATTTTTATTTTTTATTTTGAGAAAGAGTCTCACTAAGTTGCTTAGGGCCTCTTTAAGTTGCTGAGGCTGGCCTTGAACTTGAGATCCTCCTGCCTCAGCCTCCCAAGTCACTGGGATTACATGTGTGCGCCACTGCAGCTGGCTGTAAAATAATAATAACAGTAAAATAATGATAAAAGCATGATGTGATAAATGCAAAACCAGTAGCATAACCATTCATTGTCTTTATCAAGGGTGATCAAGTATTCTGCACAGCACGCAATCGTGTGCGTAATTTTGATGACTGGCCTGCTGTCGGTTTGTCTGCATCAGCATCACCTTAAACACCTGAGCCGTGAGCTGGGCGGTGACATCACAACCGCCACACTGTCATCAGGTGAGAGGAAATTTTCAACCATTATCTTATGGGACCACATCATGCATGTGGTGGCCGTCACTGGCTAAGAACCAGTGTCCAGTGCACGGCGATATTAGTTGGGCACTTACTTTGTGACAGGCTCTGTGCTTGGGACTTCACCAGGGCACCTGGGGTGAAGACTCCTTTTTCTTTCTTCCATTCGCGTCTTCTGAGGGGTGCGCACGTGTTGTGCGCGTGTGTGCATGTTAGTGTAGGTGGGAGTGGAAGGAGATATGGGCATTGAGGACCCTGAATGATCCCCTGGAACTGCAGTGTCCAAAGCGCATGTCACCGCTGGGTTAAACCCGCATCCTGAGGGAGAGGCTGGGAGGACCACTGTGCCAGTTGTACCCTGAGTGGCGGTGGAAGCATCCCCTGTGGCTGTGCTGCTGAAGGAGGGCTGGGCAGGGCGGATCTGGAGCCCTGGAGACAAAGGAAGCTCAGACAGGCACTGAATCCCCTGGGAATGGCCACACCGAGTTCCCAGCTGGGAGCAGCCCGTGGTGTGGGCACAACTGTGGCAATGGATTTCAGAGGCGGCCGTGGGGGGCCTTGGACAGTTGTACTCCCTGTAGTTGGAGATCTGTGGGATGCATGCTCATGGCCACTCTGAGGAGTTACAGGGGAGCAGAAAGCATGGTCACACAGAGAGTTGAGAGGGAGAATGGAAGAAGCACGCAGGGAATAGCAGAGCCGCGTAGGGGGTGGCAACAGGAAGTCAGAGAGATATGGAGGCCCCTGGGAAGCCATCGATCCAGCCCACGGCCACAGGGAATGCTGTGCTTCCTTGAGATTCATTGCTGTAAACTCCTCCTCTTCCTCCACTTTCTCCTTCTCCTCCTCCCCTTGGCTTCCTTCGCCTTCTCTTTCTTCTTCTTCTTCTTTTTTATTTTTATTTATTTATTTATTTTTTTTTTTTTTTTGCTACTAGGGATTGAACCCTTGGGCTACCGCTGAACTACATCCCCAGTCCTTTTTCTTTTTTCTTTTCACACAGGGTCTTGCTCAAATTTGTGATCCTCTCGACTCAGCCTCCTGAGTTGCTGGGATTACAGATGTTTGACACCACACTCAGTCCGCAGACCCTTTCTCCTCAAACTATTAAAAAGGGCGGCTGGTCTTCCCCAGGGAAAGAGCCTTCACTCTATCACCTCCAACTCTCAACCCCAAAATCCCATCCTGCCATCCCAGGAGAAGCACTCCAAGACGAAAGTTAAAGAAGGCTTTTCTGAAGTTCTCCTTCTCCAGGTGGCCTGGTCCTATGCTGGCCTTCCCTGGTACTCTCCTCCCCTGTCTGGTTTTCTTCTCTTATTAGCAGGTAACTTCTCTTAATTTCTTGAGTGTCTGTCCCATCTTCCCAATGCAGGGACAGAATGGGAACTAATCTTGGGCTGCCTCAAATTCTAGGTTTGACCCTTCCCTAGCTGTGCAATCTCGGGCAAGTTACTTAACCTGTCTGAATCTGTTTCCGCACTGGAAAAAAAGGAACCTTAACCTGCCTCAAAGGTCGGAGGGTAAGATGTTTGGCATTATTCCACAGTCCTGTCCGTGGTGACAGCAGGCTCATTTATTGTCATTCCTATGGCTCTAGGAAAGACTTAACAATGACTCATCGAAATTCTAGTGAGAACTAGAATTGGACAGCGGTCATTTTCCAGGTCAGACCCGGACAAGTTAGCCCTCCCCCCCTTTCTTCTCCCTCAGGGAAACGTTAAGAGTTCATAGACGCAGGATTGACCAGGGATTCAGCCTGACATGAATAATCCCTTGCATTCTCTAGTGCTCTCCAATGCTTTGTCTCCTGATACTCAGTGAAGGAGGCGCACCTTCTGCTTTGCAGGTGAAAATCAGACGGTTCACTGCCTCGCTGAGGGCACAGGGTTGTTGAGGGGTGGACCAGGTGCTGGGCTTTAGACTCCCAAATCTCCTGCCCACGGTGGGGCAGTCCTCCAGCCTCCGCACTCCACGGTGGCAAAGAGTACCCCAAAGTAGAACTAACCTGAGATCCTCCTCGCCTGGCAGTGTCCCTCCCTTGGGGGTCTCTCTGCCCCTGGTTCTGAGAAAATTCTTTGTTCTGGTCCAACTGGAACTCTCCAGGACACCACACCTACCTCTGAACTGGGAACAGAAGTTACAGCTGAAGGAATTTCATTCCTTCAAGGAGTGTCTAAAAAGGCCAGGCCAGGTCCTTTCCAGCCAACAAATGTCAGTGATGATCTAATGATTAGCTTTCCATCCATGGTTCTCAACCCTTGTCATATATTAGAATCCCTTAGGGGCTTTTTAAAGTAAGTCATCCAGACCTGACTCTAACCAAAGAAATCTCAAACCTTTGTGGGAGTAGCAGTGGAAGAATGAGGCTGATTGTCAGAATTATATTTTTAAACTCCTGAATGTTCTTGCAGAGTTGAGGACATCGGATCTAGTTGTAACCTGGGCCTTCCCTAAAGTCACAGATCTGGGCCTGGCTCCCTCACCCTCAAACTCCCAGGGCCCTTTCTGAAGGTACTTGGTAAAGAGTCACCGAAGGCATCCACAGACGTGTGTGGAGTGGAGGGAGAGCAGGGTGGCAAGTGAGGTGCTTTCCCTACTCAGTCTCTGCTGAAGAGGGTCAGCCTAGGTAGCTGTCTGAAATATGTGCCCCACCTCAGCAAAGCTGATTGGATGAGGAGGGGAAACTCAAACCAGGATGGGCCAATGAGATGACCCGGCTAGGTATTTGAAATCAGGATGTTGAAGAGACCCAGTCAGTAAGCTGTGGGGAGCTGGGCAGTGAGGTCCTGGAGCCCTGGGAGTGGTGGCAGGCATTTAGGGTCAAGTGTGGGCTGCTCTCTGCTTCCAAGATGGCACCTTGCTGCTGAATCCAGAGGCTGGTAGCAGGGATGGGTGTTATATCCTCACATGGTGGAAGACAGGAGGACAGGAGGGTACTCTTTGACCTTTAACCCTAGTATAAGGGTGTTAATCCCATTCGTGAGGGTTCTCATGACTCAATCACCTCCCAAAGGTTGAACCTCTTTTTTGGGGGGCACAGGGGATTGAATCCAGGGGCTCTCTACCTCTGAGACACATCCCCAGTCCTTTTTATTTTTTATTTAGAGACAGGTCTCACTAAGTTACCAGGCTAGCCTGGAACTTGGGATCCTCATGCTTCGACCCCCTGACACCAACACTCGGCCACGCCTCCTAATACTGTTGCACTAGGGATTGTGTCCGCATGTATTTTGGAGGGGACACCAACAATCAAACCATAGCATTGGTGAAAGAGGTAGAGAAAAGGGACTTTTGGTCCCCAAGACAGGTATCTTTTTCATCAACCCTCATCTAGTAGGTTCCTTAATACTCACAGGGCCATGCCAAGTCTAGGCACAGGGAATGTGCAGAAGCCTGTGTGAGCTTCAGTTTGCCCCCAGCCACTGACAGGGTCCCCCTGAGATATTGAGTCCCTTGTCATTGAAAGTGCTCAGGCGAAGGGTAGATGTTTACCTACTGGAGATGCTGCCCAGGCGGTCTCCAAGCCCCTGCTCAACCACATGATTTTGAATTTCCAGTGGGTGGGGAGGGGGGTATTTTAAGATTGTTTTTTTTCTCTCTTGGCACTCAGTGCCCCACATCTGACACTTGGTCCCTGGCAAGGAAGCCTGTACCCCTGGGGATGGGAGTGGGGCAGCGGAGCAAACAAAGAGCACAAGAAAGTTGCTTCTGCCCCCCTCCCCACCTCAGCACACACACATCCCCCTGGTGGGACAGGGGCAGGGGGTGGAAACAATGGGAACCCATGAGTCATGGGGGGAAGGCAGGGTAATGTTCCTCCACAAAGCCTCCCTCCAGCCACGTCCGGAGGAGCTGACGTGGGCCGCTGGCAGGCAGAGGCACATGGAATGACCCCTGATTCTGGGCAGCCACTTGTCTTGTGGGTGACCTGGGTTCTCTTTTTATCTTTTAATTCAACTTCTATTTTTAGCAAATTGACATACAAATACTTCCAAAAGGTCAAATAATACTACCCAGATTGCAGCGGAAAACAGCAGTGGCCGGCCCCACCCCTTCCCAACTCCAATTCCGGGAGGCGATTTCTTTCAGACTTTCAAGCTATTTCTTCCTACATTTCCTCACTTTTCCAAGTAACATGCAACTCTTTATCTTCCCATGATTATTTCTGTTACCCGGCTTTATTCAGTGCAGACAGGGATTAGGCCTGGGGCGTGGCTCAGTGGTAGAGCACTTGCCTAGCGTGCACGAGGCCCTGGGTTCCATCCCCAGCACCTTCTGCCACCTGCCCCCACCAAACCAGCAACAGAACACAGATGAGGAGGAGACAAGGGCTCACCCCGTTCTACTCCAGTACGTGGAATTTTTCCCTCTCTCCTAATGTACTGAGATCTTAGTTTGTGGTTAGATCTCAATTTGGTGTTTACGTTATTGTGAATACACGCAACATAACAACTAGAATTATATTTTCTTTCTTTCTTTTTTTTTTTAAGAGAGAGAGGGTGAGAGGGAGAGAGAATCAATTTTATTTATTTTTTTCATCTGGCCTTTGTTTCTCCAACCCTTAGTTGTGTATGTGGTGCTGGGGTTTGAACATGCCAGGCAAGCACCACAACCACTGAGCCGCTGCTCCAGCCCCAGAATTACATTTTCTTACGGGACCTTTTCCCCCATGTTTTCTTGGTTTTGTATGTTCCTAGCACAAATTTACTCCCAAACTTCATGCTGTATATATAGCTGTAAAACTCTTTTCCGAAGGGTTTTCTATCAGTCTAACTCATTTTTTTCTTGCAGATACCTCTTCCAACCTTGATACCATCTTTCTCCTCTGGCTGGGTGGTTGCTCTCTAAGCCTGCTACGTACCTAGCACCCTTGGGTGTCTCCATATCATTAGTTGGGAAATCCTTTTGCTCTGTTCCTACACTGGAATCCATCCTTTTCTGAAGGAGCACTTTGTTGGGTACGTGGTGCTGGGGTTTGAACTCATGTCCTTGCACATGCAAGGCAAACACCTTAGCTGCTGAGCCACTGCTCCAGCCCCCATGTATGCAATTTATTTTCTTTTTCAATATTTTGGTGATCTGAGGATTGAACCCAGGGCCTCAAACATGCTAGGAAAGTGCTCAACCACTGAGCTACACTCCTAACCCTTAATGGTAAATTTTCTAGTAGCTCTAAAAAAGTAAAAAGAAACACGTGAGACAGGAGCAGTGGCACATGCCTATAATCCCACCGGCTTGGGAGGCTGAGGCAGGAGGATTGCAGGTTCAAAAGCAGCCTTAACAACTTAGTGAGGCCCCAAACAACTTAGCAAGACCCTGTTTCAAAAAAACAAACAAAACTTCTGGGGTGGGGCTCAGTGCTTGAGTGCTCCTGGGTTCAATCCCTAGTACTAAAAAAAAAAAAATAGAGACAGGTGAAATTAGCTTTAATAATATATATTGTTTACTTTGAACTGTCATTTCTGTATGTAACGAACATAAAGGTTATTAATAAGCTGGGTGTGTTGACGCACACCTGTAGTCCCAGTGACTCCGGAGGCTGAGGCAGGAGAATCATGAGTTCAAAGCCAGCCTCAGCAACTTAGCAACTTAGACCTTGTGGGGATGTGGTCCGTGTCTCAGTGGTTAAGTGCTGCTGGATTCAATCCCCACTAAAAAGAGAGAGAGACAGAAAGATAGAATGAAAAAAAAAAAAAGATTATTAATGAAATAGTTCCCATTGCTTTTCTGATTCTAAGCCTGAAATTCGGTAGGTATTTTATACCCACAGTATAGCTCAATTTAGATGATGTCAGGCACTTCTCAGCTTCATGGAACTGCTGGATACGTCCTGGAAAAAACAGAACTAGAAGAAAAATTCATTAATTATGCATTTATCTATGTTACTGTATATTTTGGCAGAAATATTTGAGAGAAATTTGTAGATCATACTATACTTAAATTTGAAATACTTTCGCCCACAGGTTCTAAAATTAAGGACATTTGCTATATACCCATATCAGCATTATCACACCTGAGAAAGTGAACAATTTCCTAATATCTTTAAATATCCTGTCCATAATTCAGTTTTCCCCCAGTGTGCCCACATGCTTTTTCCTTTCTGGTCTCTTTCCTCCACGCTCCTGTCTAGCTCCACTGGGTGTCCACGCTGCCTTAGTCCTCCTGAAATCTTTCATGGTCTTCCCATCTTCCTGTTTCTCCATGACATGGATTTTTTTTTTAAGAGAGAGAGTAACAGCATGAGAGAGAAAGACAGAATCAACTTTTATTTAGTTTTTCACGTGGCTTTCGTTGCTCTGACACTTCGTTGTGCACGTGGTGCTGGGGTTTGAACCCTTGTACGCGTGCGTGCCAGGTAAGCGCCATAACTGCTGAGCCACGGCTCCAGCCCCTGACATGGACTTTTTAAGGCACTTACCAAGCTGTCTTGCAGAACATTTTACATCTGGATTTATCTGATTTGTTTTTAAGTTTACGCTTCAATTATTGGGCACATTTCCAAACTTGTAACACACCGAGCACAGCACAAACATTATCTCAAATAACCTGGCCAGTGTCCTGTGGAGCCAAGGTGGAGATGAGGGTATTCTGGACTTGAGGACCAGCTCCATGTCTGAAGAGGCAGTCTTCCTCTTTCACACCACGCCATCGTTCTCAGGTGTTCTTCATATTCACATGTTTTGTAGACCTTCTCAAAATCACCATTTTTGGAAACTTTGATTCCAATCTTCACCTCTACTTGGAGATGAAGCAGTAGCTGATTTTTTTTTCCCCCCAAGCAACTCATTGCTCTGAATTTGTTGACGGGTTCTGTCCATGGGTGGGTCACACGGTCAGTGTCACAGGGCCTCATGCTTAGTTCAGCGTGCTGCTGCCGCCATCTTGAAATCCTTAATGATTTTTATACTGGGCCTCACAAATTATATGGCCACTCCCACATGACCTGCTTAGTTTTCTGAGAAACCAAATCCAGATAGTCAACCTGAGAATATTGTTCTCTCTAGGTATCCACGGTGTATGGCAAGCCAGACCAGGACAGACAAGAGGCAAATGAGAAAATAACACTGGTGTGGCGATTTGCAGCTTCTAATAGACTCTTCCACATGGGAATCCCCCTTCAGTCCCCACAATCAAATGTCAGGAGGCAAGTCTATTCCTCCACGATGTTCTTTACTTTAGCTTAGTTTAGTTGGGTTTTTTTTTGTTTGTTTGTTTTGTTTGTTTTTTTAGAGAGAAAGAGAGAGAGACAGAGAGAGAGAGAGAATCAATTTTTATTAAGTTTTTCACATGGTTTTCGTTGCTCGGACACTTGGTTGTGTATGTGGGTGCTGGGGTTTGAACCCATGGATTTGTGCATGCTGGGCAAGCACCGTAACCACCGAGCCACCGCTCCAGCCCTTAACTTTAGTTTTAAACAGAGAAGGACAGTGAGAGAGAGAGAGAGAGAGAAAGAATCCATTTTATTGAGTTTTTCACATGGCTTTCGTTGCTCCGACACTTCGTTGTGTACGTGGTGCTGGGGTTTGAACCCGCGTCCTCGCGCATGCCAGGCCAGCGCCGTAACTGCTGAGCCACCGCCTCAATCCCCACTATGTTCTTTAATTCACTCTCCTGGCCACTGCATTTTACTAGAGTGGGAGTGAGGTAAGTGAGATCATAGTTGGATACAGGTTAACTATGTTTAGCAAGGATACTATATAGGTTGCAATAATCTTTTTAATATCCAAGAGCTACTTCTTATTCTGGAAGGTTACTTTTTCATATAGAATCTTATTCTTGTTTCAAAGGTTTCAAAGGCAGCGTTTTTCTGAGAGCATCTCAAGGAGACGAGATAGATGAATATACGTTTTTTTCTGCTTTTTGCACTATCTCTGAGCCTTTAAAACATTTTTTCCCGTATTTGCTTATTTTGATTTCTCTTTTTCTCTCTTCCAGCACCTGGTAACTCTTAGTTGTCTATTCATATTTAAGACGGAAGCTCTGGTTTATGAACAGGGCTATTCCTAGTCGATTTGGTGACAAGCTGATTCTTTCATTGAGAACCCTCTGAACTAAATATCAGCGTCTGTAGGTGTCTTCTTCAGTTTCCCAAGAATTTGCTGAGTTCTCCAAATCTGCTGGGGGCTATAAACCCATCGCCAACGTTGTGACGCTGAGTGGGGAAGGTGTAGGGGAATCTACTGCTTGGCGTGTGGTTCCTAAGCCAGCCCATTTTCTCCTAGCATGGAGAAGTGCTCAGCTTTGCAAGAAGCGGAATGGGGTCTGGGGCTCTCGCTGCCTCCTCATCTACTTCCCACCGCTCTGCCTCAGCTCCACCCTGCACCCGCTTCAGAGCTCTCTGGCGTTTCCACGCTGGAGGCAGCCTGCTTCCTATCCCCGTCCCTGCCATCCTCTCCCCTGCCCTGCAGGGAATGGGCAGCTTCTTCTGCCAGGAAACTCTCCAGCCCCTTTCCAGCTTCCAGAATTCTGCTGATAACCCCATGCCATGGTTTGACCCCTCTGAAATTCAGGTTGACATTTACTCCCCAGCATGAGATATGAAAGAGGTGGGACCTTTAAGAGGTGATTAGGGCTCCGCTCTCACGGGTGGACCAATCCATTCATGTGACTGATGGATTAATGGGATAATGGGCTATCTAGACAAGAGGGTTGGCTATGAAAGCCAGCTTGGCTGGGTCTCCCACCTGCTTCCTCTGCCTTTGTGATGTCCAGGGCCACCTCAGGACTCTGCCAGCACCAGATGCATCCCCTCAACCTTGGACCAGAACCATGAGCTGAAATCAGCCTCCTTTCTTCAAAACTTACTCAGCCTGTTATTAGCAAGAGCAAACCGACTGGGTGACTTCACACCTCCACTCTCCCTCTCCCCGTGGGCTACGCCTGGTCTCAGCATCTCAGTGGGGCTTTGATAGCCAACAGAGATGAAAAGCAGTCGTCCTCCAAGCTCTCTGTTCGGTAATGGCCCATTATCTGGAGATTTAGAGAAACATCAGAAGATCCCACGTCTAGATACTTATCCCTCCGAGAAGGCAGTACTGGAGATTGAACCCAGAGGCGCTTAACCACTGAGCCACATCCCCAGCCCTTTTGAATTTTAAGATAGGGCCTCACTAAGTTGCTGAGGCTGGCCTTGAACTTGCTATCCTCCTGCCTCAGCCTCCAGAATTGCTGGGATTACAGTCATGTGCCACCATACCTGGCCCATCGCATCTTTAGGCTGCGGCACAATCCTTGGGGTCTGGCTACCTCCCTGCCATCCTCTCCGCCCTGGGTGCCTGCCTCCCGGGGCCTGACCCACCTCTCCACTCTTGCCTTTCTCTTTCGCTCCTTTAATTTCTTCTTTATGATCTCATCCTCTCACTCAGGGTCTCTCCTTCCCTCTTTTCTCTCCCACCTGGTTTTCTTATCCTCTTCCCTATTTGTATACATGCTCTCTCCTCTCCTTCTCTCTCTATCTCTCACTCTCTCTTTATCTCTCTCTCTCTCTCTCCCTCCAGGCATCCCTGGCTTCTCCCTTGGGTAAATCAGGACCTTTTTCAATCTACACCAGTGGGTTTTAGACAGGGTGCCTCCTGCACACCAAGGAGACATTTAGGGCAGGGGTGGGTGCCACTGGCTTCTGGTGGGCAGAGGCCAGGGATGCTGCTAAGTGACCTGCAATGTACAGGACAGTCCTCTGCAGAAGGATTCTCCAGGCCCAAATGGTGAGAGTGCTGAAGTTGAGAGACCCTGCTCTACTACACCCCTAATCCTTCTCAGAGAAAACAAGAGTGCAGAGCAGAGGCCCAGAGAGGGAGCACCGGCCGCAGCACATGAGCCTCTGGAATCTGTGGGTGTTGGTTTTGGCCTGTGCAGGGTCAGCTGGTCTGGTGGGAAGGAGCGCCTGAGCCACACCAACTGTTTACCTGACTGTGAGGACCACGCTGGGCTGGTTCAGGAGCAGGGAGTGAGCACACAGCTGGCCGGCCATCCACCCCACCTTCGCCCTGCTGCTGGGACTAGGGGGATGAGCTTTGACAGGTGTGAGCAGGGAAACCTGCCCCTTCCCCCAACCCCCCGGGAGCCCAGCATGCAGTACCATGCCAGATGAGGCAAGGGCCTGGCCCACCCTCCACCACTGCAACCCTACACTTCCAGAGCCTCGAAGGCTTGGTCCTGGTCCACTTCTTGAAGTCGGCAATCAGACCGCAGCAGGAAGGAGCCTGGTCCTGTTGAATTTAGTGAAGGAGGCCAGGGCAGCTCAAGGCCCAGGAGAGACCTGGCTCCAACTCTACCTTCAGACCCTGGGTCACCCCCTGTGGCAGAGATTACTTGCTGCACCCCCACCCCACCCCAGTATCCATGCTCTCAGTTTTGTGTAGTAATCAGATATTTAGCTGAGCAAATGACTCACCAGCTGAGACTGCGTTTCCCCCTATCTTGCACCTACATGAGGCCACATGACTAAATTTTGACCAATGGGAAAGAAGCAGAAGTGATTTGTGCAACATCTGGATCATGTCTTTGAAAGGAAAGGGATACAAATGTGATGGCAGGAACTGGAGCAACCATCTTGTATCATATGAAATGGAAGCTACATAGTAGCAGTGACAGTGCAATAAATTCGAAGGCATTGGCTTCCCCCAGACGGGAACCGTCTTCTCAGACTTTTACAAGAAAGAAACCTGAGATGATTTCCTGTTCTAATCCATGGTATTGGCGGGGGGCGGGGTGTCTCTTTTTTATTAAGAAATTTAGTTATTATACAATCAAAAATGTATATATAGTAACAATATGATGTGCATATATCCTTAAATCAGATTAGGGGGGTCTCTTTTCAACAGCAGGCTAGCATGTGTCCTAACTAAAACAACTCCTGCGTCTAGTCATTTGTGACCCACGCCCAGCCTACGACACTTCTTGCACCTCCAACACTTTTCAGATGAGAAAAAATAGTACTCCACGTTCACATTTGCAGTTAATTTGTGACAGGCCTGCAGCTCGAAGCCAGGTCCAAGCGTTAGCGTGGATGAAACCCAAGGTTCCTCCCGTTGCTGACATTCAGGAATTCTCCGAGGCCTATTAATCAAGGGCCATGGCAGGACCAGGGAACTCAGCTTATTGGAGACTTTAATCCTTATCTCCTTAGTTGCCAACGCCTCCCCCACTCTCTGATTCGGGCCACGCTGGCCTTTGAGCGCCTCATCCTGTTACCTCAGGGCCTTGGCATGTGCTGTTCTCTTTGCCTGGAATGTTCCTCTCTCATTTCCGCCAAGGTAATCTCGCACTTCTTCAGAAAGCCTTATCTGACAGTCCATCCACCTAAAAGGGCAGGGCCATGTCTGAGTGTCATTACTGTGTCCTTAATGCCTAGCCTGGTGCCACCGTGACCATCTGCGAGGTGGATGAGGGAATCCACCCGGGACCTGGAGTGTGGGAGTGCGCTGAGCTGGTGTCCCCGGGTGCCTCCCAGACTCCCGTATCCTAAGAGTACAGTGTGCTTGGGATCCACGCCTTGCTGGTGGGAAAACCCTCGTCCAGGAAGCTCCCAGGGAAACGCCTCGGAAGCCTTCAGATGGATCTGAATAACCAGGCTCCGTTCAGCAGGTCTGCGTGGACCCATGGTCGGCCTTTCTAAGATGATCTCACGCCAGGTCGACCCTGCTCGTCCATGAACCACACTTTTGAGCAGCTTGGCTGCAGATTCCCTGTATTTATTTATTTATTTATTTATTCAGATTCGCTTTATGCCTAGCAATCCATCTGTCCACTTCCTGCTTGGTCTCTGGCTGAGACCCTGACTCTGCTCTTCAGTCCAGGGAGGCCAGTCATTTGTCCTATGCCCCTCCAAGGACAGCACCCAAGACCAAGGCCTGGTCTGTCCAACCCAGCGGCGCCACACCACAGACCTGCTGATGGCACCCTGCGGGCTCTGCCCCTGCTGCCAGCCACTGCCACCCTCCCTCTCCTGGCTGATTCTCCATCTTGGCATCAGTGACTGACGTGACACCTTTGGACCAGAGCCACCCATTTGGTGTGTTTTTCCAGGTTAATTGGCTGTGTTGACTTTAAAACACAAAGGCTGTGTGTTGTGTGAGTTGTAGGAAGGTTTTATTGGGAAAGTGAACACGGGCTTGTTCCTCTGTGTGTGTGTGTCTGCCCCTGGGTCCTTGCTGCCGTCTGCTTGTGCCCAGGTGTCTCCCAGGGCCTCTTACTCTAGGACTATGAGCTGTGGGTTGGAGGGTGTGTGGCACAGGAAGGACAAGGCAGGACAGAAGGACAGGGTACCAGTGGCTTCATTCCAGGGCCTCCTGCTTTTGCCTTCCTTCTTCCCGGCAGGCAGAGTATCCCTAGGGCTTACACATCTACTCGGTGCCCCTAGGAAGCCTGGCTGAACCATAATTCAGACCTGGGAAATGCCAAGGCCAGAGGCGCCCCCTAGGCTGGGCGCCCACCTCCCACACACGGGCTCCTGTCAGTGGGACAGAGAAGGACCTTCCTCCCTGCACAGCCTCCTCACCACCCTGCCCCACAAAGTACAGCAGGGGCCAGCAGAGCCCAATCACATCCACGAATCTTTCCAGGAAGGCTCTGGGGCCCGGAACTCCAGCTCCAGTGCCCCGCCTTCCTCCTTGCCAGGGTAGCTGTGACGGTGGAGGGCAGCAGCCTCACAGCCCAGGACCCACAGATGGGGCCAACTAGCAGAGCCGGGCTGCAGAGCGAGCGCTATGTCACTGGGCAGGCGATTCTGTCACGTTGAGCTCCTGGTCTGCAGATGTCAAATTCTTCATCCTGTGCCCCCAGACTGGACTGCGAGGAAAACACTGGCCCTGAGCGTTCAAAGTCCTAGAAGAGTCAATGGCAGTTGGTCCGCAGCTCTGAGCCCTCGTGGATTCTTCCTTTTCACCACCTCTCACTTGGACGGTGTGAATTCCTGGGCACACTCTCTGGTTTCCATAATGTTTATGAATGAATTGGGCTGTCTCGTTTTTTAGGGTGGAAAATGACTCAGGTTATATAAGGACAGAGGAGTGTTTTCCAAATATTATTGAACTAGAACCCCATTCAGGGTCCCGTCTTAGCCCACGCCCTTGACTCTTGCTAGCAGAGACTCCAATGAGGGCAGTGGACAGACCCCAGCGGACACCCAGCTCTGTGCTTTCCGTGTGCACGTGGGGACGGCAGGGGTGTTCTCTGCTCTGGGCCCAGGCCCCCTCAGGAGCTTAGGCCCCAACTAGTCCAAGTGGCCCTGTCCCTTGGAGTTCTTCAGCCATTGTCCACGCTCCAAGCCTTTCAGCTTCTACTTCCTTAGCAGCCAGACTAAGTCCCAGAGCCCCAGCATGGAAACAGCTCTAACGGGTGGAGTCCCGCCCAGCCTGGTGACCCTGGACAGCAGGATGACTCAGCAGGTGACAGCTATCACTCTCAGAGCCTCAGAGGGTGCAGCTGGGTTCAAAGCCCCAGAGTTCAGGTGAGGAATGGAGCCTCACCCATGACCGCGCAACCTCAAGATCTTCCCTGACTGTCACCTGGTCAGGGTCTCCAAAGTCCTCGCAGCTTGGACTGCACTCGTGGGCACTTCCTGTGAGCTTCTACATATGTGTGGGCGTGCATGTGCAGAGGAAGACGGGGGGGGGGCAGACAGGAAGAGAGGGGCAGAGGGCAGTGGCAGAGAGACAGCGAGGGTCTCCCCACCCCAGGTGACTGGGGGTTCCTTGAGAAGTCACCACCTGGGAATGACGCATGATGAACCCTGAGCACTGGTTATGCACGTGCACGTGAGCATGGGATGAGGCCGTCCTCCCTGAGCTTCCAGCAGCTTCTGCAGCAGTGCCCAGGGAATAGGGCTCCATTTCCATGCTGGAGTTTAGGAAGGGCCAGTCTGGGGAATCCCTGTTGCCGGACATGACTTGGATGTTCTTGAAGGTGTGGGACCCTCTGGAATCCCCAGCCTCCATCTGGCTCCCTTCCTGAGAGGGTGGAGTGAGGTCTGTGGCCTCAGGCTCCTTACCGGCTTCCCAGGTTGATTGAAGGGTGGGGAATACTGCCCTCAGGGTGGCTGCTCTGGGCTTAGCACAAGCAGGACCTCTGGCTGCCTCCCTTCCTGTCCAGCCACCTGTGTGACAAGCTCCCTTGCTGCTCGTCCCTTGGCCTGCATGGACTCAACGGGGCAGGCCCCTTCTAGCCTGTCATGAGGACTCCTCAAGGAGGAAGAGAAGGCAGGTCTGGGCACCAGGAAAGAAATGCAAGAGAAGAAAACAGAAGAAAGACCACGGGGAGGTGCCACCTGGGCACAGCAGCTACACACTTAATGACACAGGGATAGGCTTTTAAGTGGTCTATTGCACTGTTTTTATTTGATACAGAACAAACAGAACTCCCACTGGAAAGGAATTTTCTCAGAAGGTGGACTCTGTCCACTGCTGCATCTCATGTGAAGGAGGTGCCGAACCAGTGTGTGTTGAATGAATGAGTGACAGATTCTCAGCTGGTGAAGTTTCATGAACTTTTGGACTCTCTGTCATGTTTCTTTTCTTTCTTTTTTATTTTTTTAAGAGGAAAGAATCCGTTTTATTTATTTTTTCATCTGGTTTTTGTTTCTTTGACACTTAGTTGTATATGTGGTGCTGGGGTTTGAACCCAGGCCCTCATGCATGTCAGGCAAGTATGCTACCACTGAGCACGCTCCAGCCCCTCTCTGTCATGTTTCTGACAGTTGCAAGTTTCCTCTGTTGTCCATCCCACCCCCTCTGGTTAAGGCCAAAAGCCCACTAGGGAAGGAGGTTGCGGTGTGTGTGCAGTGGGCCAGATGGCCAAGAGATCTGGGTTCCAGAGTTACCTCTGCCCTGCTTGGAACGTCTGGCCAGGCAAGTCTCTGCCCCTGGGTCTGGACTTTTTCACCTGTGAAATGAGAATGGATCAGTTCAGCAGTCCCCTATCCCCAAGCTGTGGAATCCTTTCTTCAAAGGAGATCTTAAGAAGCTCAAAATAGGAAACATCTGGTGCCAGAGGGTCTCTAAAAAGGGGAAGGAGAGGGGACTGGAATCCAGGTCACTCCCTCCCTAGCCCACCTTTTCACCCAGGTTCCCTAGGGTCCCTGAGGGACCCACTAGGCTCCATGAGGCCCACTCTGAGAAGCCCTGGAGGGGATGTCATCCCTCTCCCATTTCTAGGGTCCTAAGAAGAGAGGAGAACAAGGTAGAGGCACAAAGGACAGAGCAGAAACTGTCCACGGTGCCCGGCGATGCGCAGCAGGGCTGGGCAGCGTGGATTTTGAGGCTGGAGTGAAGGGACTGCAGGGATTTTGATGAGGGCTGAAGGTGGGGTTTGAAGCGGGAGAAGGGAAGGCTCCTCCGGCACCAAGCTCAGCTCCAGCGGGGGAAACAGGGAAGACCACTGTGAGCCAAAGGCGTGCACTCTGAGCTGATGAGCCGCTCCGCGGAGGAGAGGGGCTGGGAAGGGTCCTGGCCGCTGGGAGCTCCGGGAGTTTCCAGGGAGAGCAGAGCCGGTTACCACTTCTGCGGTCTTCAAGCGCGGCTGCCTGCAGATTTTCGCAGGGCGCCACCGCCCTCTTGTGGTAGCGCCAGCAGCTAAGCTAGTGCGCCCTGGGACGCGCTGAGCGCGCAGGGAGGGAGGGGCTGAAGACCCTCCCCACACACGGTGCTCCGTGGCCGGGGTCCGAACTGGCAAACTCAGGGTGTCTCTGCCTCTGCTTCATTTTTTTTTTCACTCGGCCAAGCCTCCCCAAACAGGAACCACTAGAAACCAAAGCCATGTAGTGTAACATACTCAGCTCCGAACTGGGAGTCCAGACTCTAGCGTTTGAACACCACTACCTCCAAAATGCTGTGTGTCCCCGATATGCTGGATGACCTCCCTGAGCCTCTCTGTCCTCATTTAAAGGTGAAACTCATGGTCCCTGTTCCACTGCCCTCCCTGATGTGCTGCTGTTTTGACCCCTTTGCATAAGGCTGGGGCGGCACCAGCTTAGAGAAAGCGCAGCTTGGGAAGGCGCTGGGGTCGGGCCCTTAGGATTGTGTTGATTCAGTTTTCCATTAACTGTCTCACTTGAGTTCACCCTTCCAAGGGTACTGCACAAGTCAGCTCCTGATGACCCCACCCCTGAATAGGTACAGTGAATTCCTGCTGGTCACTGGTTATCCAGGCCACCCTTTCTGCATCTTGGTGGAATCCTCTTTTCTTGGAATCCTTGCTGGCTTCCCTTTGCCCACTGAACCAACTCCAGATGCTTTGGTTTGGCACTAAAGATCCCTTTGGTTGGCTGCTCTCTACCTTCCAACCTTCTCTCTTCTTCATCTTCAAGACACCTTCTCCCTGGTCACACTGGGAGAATTCACTCTCTCTTACAAGAGCCTTTTCCTGCTGGGATATCCTTGCACTTACGCCTTCTGCTCAGTGTGCCCACCCTGGTCCGTTTCTGACTGTTCACATCTTGCTGACTGGTATACTTGATGTTGCTTAGTGAGCAGTTTACTAAAGATGCCCTGGATGATGGAAACAGGCTCCTGTCCTGCAGAACAGGATGTGTGCACAAGTGGCTGAAATGCTAGGTAATTTATGGGTTTTTTTTTTTTTTTTGAGACAGGAACAGTGAGAGAGAGAGAGAGAATACCAATTTTATTTAGTTTTTCATGTGGCTTTTGTTTCTCCGACACTTTCTTGTAAACGTGGTTATGGGGATCAAACCCACATCCTTGCTCACGCCAAGCAAGCACTTTTCACTGCTGAGCCACCACTCCAGCCCCAGGTAATTTATGTTAAATGCCAGATCATAAGGACTTGGGAATTTAGACACATACTTTGAATGAAAATCTGTAAGTTTCCTTCAAGGTCTAAGCCAAACTTCCTCATGGAAGCAGACCTACTTTTCAACAGCCTAAAGGATGCAAGGTGTGTGTGTGTACGTGTGTGTGTGTACGTGTGTGTGTGTGTGTGTGTGTTGGAGTGGGGTGGGGAGGACACAGAGGAATTCTACCTATAGCCCCCCCCCCACTTTTGCAGTACTGAGGATTGAACCCAGGGGTGCTCTGTCATGGAGTTACAACCCCAGTCTTTTATTTTATTTTCTAAATTTTGAGACAGAGTCTCACTAATTTGCTGAGGCTAGCCTTGAACCTGCAATCCTTCTGCCTCAGTCTTCGAGTTACTGGGATTGTAGGCAAGCAACACCATCTCCGGCCACCTCTAGCTTATGAAGAGAGCTTAGTGAACTCCTGTTGACTGATAGTCCTTTTTAAAAATATCTGTGTACTAATAAGCTAGTACAATAAAGAATTCTTGTTTTGATTAATCAGGGTTCAAGAGATCCAAGGAGAAAGCCCCAGGCACAGCCCACATGTTTTATGAAACTGAAGAGAAGGTATTGGGTGCTCACTTCCTGACTCTGAAAGAGAAATTGATTGAGAGTCCCAGGGATGAAATCTAACTCCGCAAAGGCAAGCTATTGCTTGATAAAGAAAAAGACTGGTCCATAAATATGCTGATATACCTTCCTGATCTTTGTACTCCCGTGCCCACGTCAGCAGGAAATACTTCATAAGCGAGTGTTTGGCTCTCTGTACTTACTTTTGAGTTGTGAAAAAAGTTGAGCAGGACATTATTGGTTTGATTTTGAAACACAGAAGTCTGCACACACAGGCTTACTTGCAAGAACCATAGGATTGCATCACTGCCACCCTGTGGCAGTTTTGATAAATTACAGGCAAAACTTCCAGGAAGATCTAATTTAAATGTTGAAGAGTTCTTTAGAAAGATTGTTGTTAGTACTTCCCTGCCAGCTTTTTCTGTCTTAGTTACCTAAGACAGGTCATTCCCAAGCATCTCCTCTTCATTCCCAAGCATCTCTTCACTTCTTAACAAATGTTAAGAGTTATCATGTACATCTGTCTAGAGCTCTCTCTGGAATGGTTTCCAGTCCTGACTATGGAACACATGTTTTTCAACTTGGGATCCAAGGATGAGCTGAGGGGTGGGGGATGAATGAACTTTTTGGTAGTTGTTATAGCTCTGAACCAATGAATATGTTCATCTTTTCTGAGGAGGGGATCTACATCCTTTGACCAGATTCCTGATGGAACTGTGACTCCAAAAAGATTACAGAATCTCTGCTCTGGGATGACATAGGTCAAAACTGACTCCAAAAAGAGGACAGGGGCTTATTGCCTAAAAAAGTGAGAACAAGAAATGGTGAAGATATTATTAAACTTCTAAACTGGATAGAAGACTTGATCTTTCTCTTCCCTCTTCTTGACATCCCCATTTCCTGCAGCCCCCACCCCCACCATAGGAGTAAGAGGAAAATTCAAACTTCTTTTGGAGAGACCATCTGTCTCTCCAAAGGTTTACGAAGGGAAGGAAGAATTTTATAACCTCCTAGGGAGGTAGATTAATCCAAATTAGCTTGAGGCAAAGGAATCAGGCTATTGGAGATAATGCCATTAAAAAAAACAACCAAAACCCCTTTATTTGTCTCCAGATCAGGTGTCTGGGCTCTGCTTGGGAAGCTGATGAATGATTTAGTTATGCTTTTCGTTTGGGAAAAGCGCCTGCTTTTATCTCTGCAATTGCTTCTTTATTTGGTAACTCACAAACTTATCTGTTCTCCCTAATGTAATTGCCTGGCCCCTCTCTGCAGCTCCAAGTAATGTCAGCAGGGCTTGCTTTCTGTTTTCCTCTGAAATTTAATATTGTTTAAGCAAACTAATTGGACAGTATTTCATTTTGCTTTATTTTCGTACACCAGACCCAGCAATCGGCTGTTTGGGCTTTACTTGTTCTGTTCTTTCACAAAATTTCACTGCGACATTCCCAAGGGTGTTGAACATTGCCCCTCCCCACTCTCTTCTTCCCATAGTGGGCCAGGCATGGCTTTAGATGAGGAGGTTAATAAAGCTCAGGGACAAACTGCGCATCCCTAGCCAGAGCCTCCAGGGGCAATCACGCAGGTTAACAAAGGTGCCCAGCTGAGGAGCCAGCAGGGGTTGAGACCCAGCTGCCTCTCCGCTCAGGACGCCAAGCGCCCCATGTGTGGCTGTGTCTACCTGGAAGAAGGTGCACCTTTTCCTATTTGCAAAAAGGTAACACATGGGCCCTACCCCCAGCATTTAGTTGGTATTTACTATAATGGAGGAATGTTGATATTCCGGACTTCCGCTTGGGAGCATAGAATCCTGGGTCTTTTTCCTGGATATTTAGGATACTCAGGTTCCTCATCTGAATAAAGAGGGTGTTGGACCCAACAGTTTGTGGGACTGTTGGTGGGCAAACTTAATGGACGTGATTCCACTCATTCATCCGGTCACTTCAAAAATATGGGACATCTGGGTGCTGGTGGTGGGGGAGGTGAGTTGAAGGTATTGAAGGAAAAAGAAGCCACCTGATGAGAGCGTTCCAGCAAGATGTACTCTCAGGACCTCTGAGAACACATGTCTGCCTTTGACAGAGATCCTTCCCCTCGCACCCGAGAGTCGAGGATTACACATCCCACTCGAGAGAGCAGCCATCGGCATGTCATTAGGGATGCAATTCACACAGTCAGCATGCCCTGGCAGTGAGGCTGTGTGCGTGGGTCCCCTCTGCCCGCTGCCTCCGTGTGAAATATTACCCAGGCCATAAAGACTAATGAACTTCTCTCTGCCAGCCCCTGACCTCGTGAGGGGTGGTGGGTGTTTTTATAAGCAAAGCAGCAGAACTCAAATGGGAGACAACAGATAATTATAAGTATCAGACCAAATTGACCTTGGACACGTGCGGAGAGCGGAGCATTGCAGCCAAAGCATGAAGATGGGCTTGGTGCAGGTGGAGCGCAGAAGCTGGAGGCGGGAGGCGGCTCTGCTGGAGAGTCACTCTCCTGGGGGCTCTGTCCTGGGTAGGAAGGCCTGGGGAGCTGGGTTTCTTTGGAACCCCTTGCTTTAATCTGCCTTATTTATTTTATTTTTTAAACCCAGCCCTCTGCTAGATTTGCAATGGCTAATAATAAAGGCACCTAAAAGTAAATTTAAAATGAGCTGGAGAGTTTTAAAAACCTTGGTGTGGGGACCCTCATCCTTCACTCGCTCACTCATTCAATGGGCTACCTGCTGACATAGCAGTCTGCTACCTCACACCCCCGCGGAGCGCTGGGTGCTCAGTTTGATTCATATGGTTCACATCCTTAGGAGTTCATAAGGTGACTGAGGTTCAAGATGTGTATTTTGAAACTGCAGGAAAACAAGTCACCCTGGTTTAGGGATTCAGGGCAGGCAAAGAATGAAAGGACCTGAATTTTAGTCTCTGCTCCCCTGCACTGTGTGGCCTCAGATCTCACTTTCCCCGTCTGGAAAATGGGTAGTGGCACTAGGTGAGTGGATTGTAAACATCAGTGGACATTAGGATCCTCTGGGGAACTCATTAAAGCTACAGACTCCTGAGATTCTCACAGGTTCAGCTTTAAAGTGTGTGCAGAAGAGGTGGGACTCTATACTTTAACAGTCTCCCTGTCTCCACCCTGGGGGGATACTGATGCCAGGGTCCCCAGAGGTACTTTGAAAAACTCTGGGCCAAATATTCTAAGTAAAGGTTGCTCTGTGGGAAAACAATTCAACAATCCAGTGGCAGGCAGAGGGTAGTCAAACAGGAAGATGAGAGAGGCAAGAGAGCTCGGGGAGGCGATTTCAGGGTGCAGGGTGGGCCAAGGTATGTGGCAATTTGGAGGAGCTGAGGATTTGCTCCTTCAAAGGTGTCTGGGGCTGTGCTGCTGTTGTTTGGCCTTCCTTCCTAAAAAGCAGCGATGCTTTTTAGCTATTGGTGCCACCTGAAGAATAAGCACACAGTGACCACTGGCAAAGGTCTTGGGATTGTTCTTTGTATTCATCAGTGAAGTCATCTTCTGTTAGGATGAGACCAATTTTTTTGAATTTGCAAAAGAAAAGGCATTTTAACATTTTTATAACATTTAAAAACATTTATCAATGCAGGGCTCAGTGGCACACGCCTGTAATTCCAGCAACTCAGGAGGCTGAAGCAGGAGGATTGCAAGTTCAAAGCCAGCCTCAGCAACTTAGCAAGACCCTGTGTCAAAATAAAATACAAAAAGGACTGGGGATGTGGCTCAAGGGCTGAGAGTCCCTGGGTTCAATCCCTGGTACCAGAAAAAAAATTATGAATTACCCAAGCCTCAGGAGCTACCGCCAACACAGATCCACAACAGGATAAAGTTTCAGAGGTAAATCTTTATTTGGATAAAGAGCTATGAAACTCAGAGTGAACTTTCTTTCTTTCTTTCTTTCTCAAATAGAGAGGGATAGTGAGAGAGAGAAAAAAAGAAAATCAATTTTATTTAGTTTTTCATTTGGCTTTTATTGCTTGGACACTTTGTTGTGTACGTGGTGCTGGGGTTCGAACCTGTGTCCTTGCACATGTCAGGCAAGTGCTGTAACTGCTGAGCTATGGCTCCAGCCCCGGTGTGAACATTCTTGGTCAGCAAAAAGTAAAAGGAAAGCACATTTAAAATGATAAGCACAAGTCTAATATTCAAAGTAAATCCATGTTTAATTTGGAAGCATACGAAATGTCCCGAAAGTTCTATTCAAGAGAAGCCCTGAATCATCCTACAGGTGACACCAGGAGACAATGGTGTGTGTGAGGCAGTGCCGCTGCTAAAACAAGGAAGCCACTCCTTGGATGCTGATGAGGGTGGGAGAGGTACATGAGAGCCCGGGGGAATGCACAGGTTTGTTTTATTTTCTTTTTGGTTCTAGGGATTGAACCCAGGGGCACTGTCACTAAGCTACAACCCCATGTAGGGGATGTTTCCATCCCCTTTCCTTTAAGACAGGGACTTCCTAAGTTGCTAAGAATCTCACTAAATTGCTGAGGCTGGGATTATAGGCATGCAGCACTGTGCCCAGCTATAGACCTTAAATAGCATTTTCCCCTGCTTTTTGATCAAGGGACCCCAATTTTAATTTTACACTGAATCTAGCAAATTATGCTAAGGACATATCCAGTTCTGGAAGGTTAGCTGGGAGGGCGGGTTGGGCTCATTGGAGTGTTCTGTGGTGGGACTTGACGATCGTGTCTTCCTGGAGTCGCAGTCACAGATATTTGAAGCATTGGTGCCTTGGTTTCATTTGTATTCATTTCTGTTCCAGGCTGGCAGCTGGTCTCTTCTCTCCAATAAGAGCTCTTTTCTGCAACACCAGCAGTTGCCCGCTGTCATGAACTTTCTGATCATTAAGAGCAATGTGGGTTTGATTAGATCTCACGCCGGCCCCCTGTGATCCATCCTTGTGTTCTTAAACTATCTTCCTTTGCCTCTGAGAGCTCTCCCTCTCCCTCTTCCCATTCATTCTCCTGCACTGCTGTGCCTCTCTGCCTGTCTGGGCCATTAAGAAACCACGCTCCGCTGCAGGACCGTGTGTCCATTTTCCAGGCGAGCTTTGATGGAATGCTGTGTCCTGGGGTCACCGTCGGACTTTGTGCTTCTAGCTCATGCCTGGGGGGTATCTCATCACTCTTAGGACTGGAAATAAACTCTCCTTTTTTTTTTAAACTGTTCTTAATTTTGCCCAAGAATTTGCTGCAGTCCGTCTTGTCTGACTTCTTGTCGTCTCACCCCAGTCACTGGTCACCGTCACCGGGTGTTTCAGTAGCCCTGTGTCATTACTCAGGGTGAGCCTTTCATCTGTTTTGGTGAGGGAGCTACTAGGACTTACTGATATTTCAGAGAGGATTTGATTAATGCACTGGGCTCTGCATTGCATTCATTCCAATCTTCTCCTTCTTGAGGAACACAGTTCTGCGCCAACTCGAGTCTGGCGTAGTTTATTTCTTCAACTTAGAAGAGTAGAAGCCAGGTATCATCTTCACCTAGATCATCTTCATTAGGGAATTTGCCACCTCTACAAGGGAGCTAATTGTTTTTGTTTTAAACTAAACGACTAGTAAATATGTGTAAGCTTTCCATGGAGTTCCAACTTTGCAATATCTTCATGTGCTATTTTTTTTTCTCGGTTCCCTCGGCAGTGAGCATGCCTTCCGGTGCATGGGAATTACTTCAAATCATCTGATTGTGTCTTTTGCTCCAGATACTTCCTCAAGGAGATGTTTATTTTAGGTCTAGATTTCTCTAAAAGATATCTTTACTGCTTTGACATTCTGTTCCTAATTGGATAACTTTCTGTTTTGGAAACTTCATATTTACAAAAGAAAGATTAGTATACCTAACACCCCATATGACCCTCACTGTTATTCAAAAACTGTTAACATTTTCCCTTATTCAATTTTTCTTTACATGTGATATAGACTTTTTTTGGCTGAATAATTTGAAAGAAAATCAGAGGCATTATGGCACCCCACCCCTATATATTTTAGCATAAATCTCCTATAAAAAAGGACATTTGCCAGTTGTGGTGGTGCATATCTATAATCCCAGCTACTTGGGAGATTGAGGCAGGAGGATGGAAATTTTAAGAACAGCCTGGGCAACTTAGAGAGAGCCTGTCTCAAAGTAAAATAAAAAGGGCTGGATTTTTATCTCAGTGGTAGAGTGCTTACCTAGCATGTGCAAAGCCCTGGGCTCAATCCCCAGGACTGAAAAAAATTTTCTTCCCTCATGCTTACACCTCAGAAAATTAACAATAATTCTCAAGTCTAAAATACAATTTCTCATGTATTAGACCCAGCAAAAATATAGCAACATATAATGCAGGGCAACCAAAGTTGTGGGATGGGGAAGTGGGAGGGAATAGGTGGAGGGAGGGGAGAGGGAGGGAAGATAGGGAGGGATCTAGGGAGACAATCAACATTGTAGCATACGCTTTACCCCTCTGAGAATCCAAACCATCTAATTGTGGGAAAATTCACAGTCTAAGCATTTATATCGCTTGTAGGGGTGAAATATAGGAGAATCAAGAGACTGGGGTGTAGGCGATCTGGGGGTAATTCTGGTTTAAGAACTAATGCATATCATATGATGACTTTATATGCATTTATGATTGCACAATATTCAACGCCTTAATAAAACATTAAAAAGTGCAACTTCTATTAAAATGTCCTTATTTGTCCCCTAAATGAATCTGACAACTTTCAAATGATTTCTTTTAATTCTGCAAAGATCACTTTAAACTTCTGCACAATCTGTCATTCCATGTCATGATCTCTTCCACTCTTTATGAAAAATAAAGTCCTCCTGAAGAAAGTGACAAAGGTACGGCTTCGCAGCAGGCAGTGTGCATTCCACATTCCCAGGGCTCCTTACAAACTTCCAGACTGGTTTCCTTTTCACAGGCAGAGCAGACGGTAGCATTGAAGTTCATCAGTTTAGGAATTCTCAATCTCTGCTGCTGTCGGACATGGTTGCTTTTCTGCGTTTATTTCTTGGCTGTATTCTATTTAGTTCCTAGACATCCATTTAAATCCTCTTTAGGCATTTTCTTTCTAACAATGGCCTCAATCTCTCTCTCCCTCCCTCTTTTTTTTTTTTTTTTTTTTTTTTTGTGCCAGGGATTGAACCTAGGGCCTCACACATACTAGGCAAGCACTCCACCACTGAGCTATATCCCCAGTCCTTTTTAAAAATTTGGGACAGGGGCTGGAGCGGGGGCTCAGCGGTTCCGGCGCTTGCCTGGCAAGCACGAGGACCTGGGTTCAAACCCCAGCACCACATACACAACTAAGTGTTGGAGCAACTAAGGCCATGTGAAAAACTAAATAAAGTTGTTTCTCTCTTTCTCTGTCTCTCTCACTGTCCCTCTCTCTTTAAAAAAAAAAATTGGGGACAGGGTCGTGCTGTATTGCTCAGCCTGGCCTTGAACTTGCCATCCTTCTGCCTTAACCTCCCAGGTCACGAGGAATAAAGGCATGTGCCACTACACTCAGCAGTATTTTAAATATTTATTTATTGAGGCATAATTACATATAAGTGTAATTACATATTTGTGACAATAATTACATATTTAAATGCACATTTGAGTGTACTGCTTGAAACTGTGAGATTTATGTTTTCTTTTCTATCGAGTTAAGCCTGTAATTCGACACAGGCATATTTGCTGTAACTTAATTTTGAAGCCATCTTAAGTTAAGGAACCATGTGGCCAGAGAGAAGCCATTTTTAATTTCCCTAACAGGTATCCCATTACACCTATGGCCCTTTCCTGTACCCACCCCAATTTTATATCAGCCAATCATGTAGATTGTACCCCGAGCTCCTCCAGGGAGAGTGAAGGGCAGCACTGGGTCAGGTTAGGGATAAACTCAGTGGACTCCTGCACAGGTGTGCTTGCTCGCTGGATCCCCTTGGGAGTGCACCCTTCTGCAGAAGTAAAGTTTATCTTCCTTGCCCACTTCCAGGCACATGAGCACCTCAGTATTTCTAAAAGTTCTATTTCTAATAACACATAAGTTTTGACTCATGGAAACATCCTCACTCTTAACCACGAAATACTTCCATCACCCCAAAATGTTTGCATGTTTTCCAGTCTTCCCATGTGCCTTTCCCACCCCTTTCCACATTCCTGTGCACCGCAGATCTGTTTTCTGTCCTTTAGATTAGTTTGCATTTTCTGAACCAGTCCTGGTGGTGCACACCTGTAGTCCCAGCTCCTTGGGAGACTGAGGCAGGAGGATCTCTGGAGCCCAGGAGTAAATAAATAATGTAGTTTGCATTTTCTAAAATGTTCTACAAGGGCACGTGTGAGGACACGAGTTCAAACCCCAGCACCATGTACACAACGAAGTCTTGGAGCAACGAAAGCCACATGAAAAACTTAAATAAAATTGATTCTCTCTTTCTATGTCTCTATCTCTCACTGTCCTTTTCTCTTTAAAAATAAATAAATAAAATAAAATGTTCTATAGATGTTATTCTACAGTAAATACTCTTTTTGGTCTTTTTTTTACTCAGTACAGTAATTAAGAGCTTCACCCATGTTATTGCATGTCCCAGTAGAAGTGGTGAGAGCAGGCGTCTTTGCCTTAGGCAGGAATGTTTCCTCTAATCCTTCCAGTGGCTCTTGTCCCCCTTCTTCACTGATCAATACTTGGTTCTAGGGGACCCTTTGCAGATCTCTGGAGCGTGTGCACATTCTGCGCTCTCTTTCTCGCCTAGTCCCTGTGGCCTCTCTGGTCTCCCACCTCCTTCTAAGCTGAGAGACCAGCAGGCTGTGACTAAAATTGTCTCTGAGCAATAACCTGGAGCAATTGCAGGGCTCACCTAATCCATGTATCTCCCATCAAATGATGCCCAATATTTTGAACATCATTGCTTCAGACTCATTTTTAGTTTGTGGGACTTTTAGGCAGAGGGCAAATTCAGTCCCTTTTACTCCACTTGTGTTCAGAAGCAGAAGTCATCCTTATAATACGCTTTGAAGAATGAACTTCCAGCAAGGACTATTTTTCCTTCATCTGATCTTTGCAGAAGTTTATGCAGGAAGTCTCCGAGCCAGCAGGAATCTTCCTCTGAGTCCTGGGATGTGAGTGTGAGTCTTCTCATCATACAATGAGTGTCAACAGCTGCTGGCCTGGTCCCAAAGCCCCTCCCCTTTCCACCCTCACACTGATCTGATGTTTCCTGCAGACACGCTTGCCTGTGGCGTTCCTCACGCTGGCCCTTCTCCTTCCTTCCTCTGCTTCCTCAGGGACCAAGCCAGGACCAGGGACATTCCAGGTCCGGGTCTGGGCATCCCGTGTTATCACAGCCCTGGATAAGCGTCCTTTGCCAACTCTGCAACCTTGGGGGTCTTTGCCCTCTTCCTTCTCTTGCTGCTCATCTATTTTGACATCTTTTGATTCTCTGTCTACCTATTTAGAGTTGCAATTTCCTTTTTTTCCTTTCTTTATAATTTTTTTCTTTTCTTTTTTTTTGGTACTGGGGATTGAACTCAGAGTCACTCTACCCCTGAGTCACATCCCCAGCCCTTTTTTTTAATTATTATTTTTTATTTTGAGACAGGCTCTCACTGAGTTGCCCAGGCTGGCTTTGAACTTGCAATCCTCCTGACTCAGCCTCCCAAGGAGCGGGGATTACAGTCATGCACCACCACACCCGGCTCAACTTTCTTGTCATTTTAACAAAGATCAAGTCTGAATTTAGTTTCTTGTTCTCCTTGTTGCTTTCAGGTGATTTCCAGGAGGAGAACAGGGAAACATCGCTGGAGGCACCATTCTCAAGGTTAAAGCCACAGACTACATAGCTGCTGTTGTTGTTTTGAGTGTAGTTTCTACATCAACCTGAAGCCTGACACAGTCTCTGACCCTCCTAATAGGTACTCAGTAAATGTTTGTAGAATGACTATCAAACAAATCCAGAATCCCCATAACCTGGGTCTACATGTTGGGTAGGCCATTGCTTCTGCTCCAACTAGGATGTCCCAGAATGCCTGGGATATTCTTACCCGCCTGGGTTTAGAGCTCCCCCAAGCACCAGGAGCTGCTGAAAGTCTAACAACAGGAGGTTGTCTGAAGTTGGTCTTCCAAGAGCTTTTGAATTATACAATGCCATGTCTGAGACTCAACTATATCATTTACTACTCTTTATTTTTTTGTGCTGGGAATTGAACCCAGGGCCTTGCACATGCTAGGCAAGAGCTTTTCTACTGAGCCACATCCCAGACCCATTCATTACTTCTTGTTGGATCTTTTATTATTCTGGATTCTCCAGAGAAATAGAACAAGTAGGATAGATATTCTATAATCTCCCTCTGTCCTTTTCTAAGCAATCAGCTCTTGGGACTCTGGGATTGGCAAGTCCAGAATTTGCAGTTTGGAAATTCCAGCAGGAGTCAATGGGAGTCCTGACACCTTCTTCCTCTGGGAGCCTCAGTGTTCTCTGTCAAAGCCTTCGACTGATTGAATGAGATCCACATTCAGGAGGCTAAGCAGGTTTACTCAAAGTCTGGTGATTTAAACATTAATAATATCTAAAAAACATACCTCCACAGCAATGTCTAGACTGGTGTTTAGCCAAGTGACTGGGCACCACAGCCTTCCCAGGTTGACATAAATGAACCAACACAGACTCTGAGTCTTACTCAGTGCCACTGTTGTTTGGCTTTCTCATCTGTGAAACGGGGCTATTATTCTACCTTCCTCTAGGACCATTATGGAAATCCAATTGGATAAACATGTGAACCACTTAATATGGCATTTGGCAAATCACAGGTGCTTAAGTGGAAGCTCTTATTTGTAGCAGGTAGGCCTGAGCTGGTCTCCTGGAATCCAGTCCACTCTCTTTCCTCAACCCACATCCCCTGCTGTGTTCTGAGGGCTGAAAGATTCAAAATTTACTCCTAGACTCCTTTGCAGCTAGAAAGACTCAGGGTGATTTAAACTCAGGCAAGATTTGGAAGGAATCAGTAAGCAAAGTTGAACAGATGTGCTGCAGCTGCTGCAGGCCAAGTTCCACTTGCTAATCACCAGCTTCATGGGTTCACACCATGGTGACAGCAGCAGTGGCAGTTTCCTGCCCTCTGATCTGCAACAGTGGAGGCAAGACTTTGTCCCAGTAGCCTTGAGGTGACTGCTGTGAACACATAATGAAAGCTAACTCCTCAATGGCTGTGATACCTGTAGCGCCCACCGCTTCTCTCCCTGAATCCTAACTGCTAGAGAAGGTTCACCTGGTGCCCTCCTCTCTGCATCTACCCACCAAGTCCAGAAAGTTTCCTGGGTTCTCTTCAGCAGGTCCTGTCAGAGACAGACAAGCCCTGGGGCTGGAGTTGATCTGAGAAACAGACCAAGCTCCTGCCAGCAGCCAGCCCCAGCCAGCACACCTCATTAACTGCAGGGGTGCTCTTTCTTTGGATGAAAATCTCAGTGAAGAACAGTCAGTTCCACTAACTGGAATCTTCCATGAACATGACGTTCTGCCTCTGGGCACTGCTCAGCCCAGAGTGTGTATCTGTCTTTCAGCAGCCAGATGTCAAGATGTGATTGCATTGTAACATTTATAGCTATAAATACTTGGGTGCATCCAAAGGAACATCTTAAACAAACAAAGGTGTTCTTCGAATGAGGGCACAGAGCACAAACTCTTCATCACAAGGTGACAAAAGTGACTTGGTATCCTCCTGGTACCCTCCCTCACTGCAGTCCAGTTTCTGCCAGGTGACAAGAAAAATTTAGAAAACAACCCCAAGCACTGGACAGGCGAGCAGGGATGGCAGCATGTGAATGCTGAGCACAGGAACAGCTCGTGCAGGAAAGCACTTGCGTGGGATTTTAGGAAGCATAGCTTTTACCCTTATGAAGTGCCTCCTGCATACATTTCACATCTGATCTCATTCGATCCTCACATCAACCCTATAAAATACGCTTGCTCATCCCGTTTTACTTATGAGGAAACTGAGGCTTGGGGAGATTAAGAAACTTCCTCCAGGGCCCTGGTGGAAGTATGATTCCAATGGAGAGGGCGTGAGTCTGGAGCCAGGCTGATAAGCGCTGCGCTGCGCTGCCGTTCTGAGGATACTCGGGGGATTGAAATCAGCTTGACAAACAACACGCTTTGGAAATTCTGGGTGAATCAAAGAGAAGCAGGTTGGACGCTTTGTATTTTGCTACAGGACTTTTTGGAACCTTTGCTATCCATGCTACTATGCTTTGTGAGTCTTCAAGAAAGGAACAATTATTAGCTAAGCACATACCTCAGAGCATCTCCAGGGCTCGGTATCCCTCATGACACATCTCGGGAAACCCCCATTTAGTTGGACTCACCTCTGGTCCTCTTAGGTGTGGCTTGACCGAAAGGGGCTGGCACGGTAGCTGAGACATGTTTGCTACTATCTGTCGTTCTGGACGGTAGAGGAGGGCTTGGCCACATCTCCAGGTTCTGAGCCACTGGTGACTCCAGTCTAACCTCCCCAGGAATTCTGATGCAGCTGAGAAAACTGGAATTAGTAGGCAAAGGAGGAAGGAGACCAAGAGGGAGAGAGTGTGTCACTGAGAGGTGGCAGGGAAGGAAGATGAAGGGGCTTTTTATTTCACCCAGGGTTCATGCATTTGCAATTATGCAAATGAAAATGCTGGACTCTTTTTGGAAAAGTGCCATTACCTGTATACAAACGGGAAGGTTTTCTTTCTTCTGCTGTCTCTCAACTTCTCATGATGTTTTTTATTTGCTATTTAAGCCCTTCTAAGTAAAGGAAAATTATGGTTTTAAGTTATTAGCATGAGTTTTACTATTCTTCTTTATATGTTGCAGTGCCAGCTTGCATGCAGATTATTACAGCGAGAGCAGGGTCCTCTAAGCATGGGATAGAGCAGGTGGCATGCCCGTGAAGCCAATCCTGGCTATAGAACAAGAAGCTTGACTTTTGTTCTACAGTTTTCAAGCGGCGGCTGGGTGCACTTTAGACAGTACTGTCCAGTGTCTGACATTTACAATGCCTCTCCCCTGGGAGTTACGTACCTTTTCCACCTTTGAATGGCTATAATGACCGCTTCATTAGCGAGAGAAAGAGGAGTCAGCAAGAAAAATGTTTCCCTTGCACTTCGTGAAGCCGTAAATGTCACTGCTCATTGTAAGGAAATGTTCCCAGGGCCAGGACTGATAAACCAATCAGTTGGCAGCAGGTGAAGGCATTTCATAAACAGGTTTGAAACTTGTATGGGAGCTTGGGGGCAAAATGTGTTACCCCCAACTTCAGGCTGAGAAATGGTTTCCTCAGGCCAGAATGAAACACCAGTCTTCCAGCTAGGATGTGCAGAGCAACTGGCCATCACCCAGAGCTCAGGCTCTTCCTCCTCGGACCCCATCTTACCCTGCTATACCTGTGGGCAAAGTGCAGCTCCGTCGTCGGAGTCTTATGCAACAGACTTACCCACAACTAACATTACGCCCACTGGGGCTTCTGTGCTTGTTCATAAAGTTCTCACAGTCCTCGCGATGACTTTATGAGGCTTATGTTATCATCCCCAGTCTCCTGGTGAATGAACTGGACTTTAAGGGATGATGGGATTGACAGAGGTCATGTTGCCAGAGTGGGTTTCCCTGAGTCTGACTCCAAAGTGCACCCCTGTACCCAGGATCTCCCTGCCTCCGTAGCATCCTGGGCCCTTGCTCTCGGAAGCCAGACATTGGTTCAACATCACAGCACAGGCTGTGATGGTTAAAGATTTTACCAAATGCACACATGCACATGCACACACACACACACACAGAGTTTAGACAGCAATCTTTAGAGTCTGAGCATATCTCTGAATATTCTTCATGGGAGAAAATATTTTCCTCTGAAAATATTTGATTTTTGAAAATGGATGGAAATCAACAGGGGCCTCGGAGTTTCCTGATTTTGTTTAGTGGATGAAGCGGGTAATCAGGATGGGGAAGGAGTTTTAGAACAAAGACAGGTACTGAAGTATACATGTATTTTTCTGCCTACAGACCCCTGCCCAGCATCTTGCTTGATACTGACATCATGGTCCTTGTCCTGCCTGTAGCCATTCTATGAGGTTCCTATTATGATCCCCAATTTCCAGAGGAGGAAAGCAAGGACAAAAGAGACACCGTTAAGATCCTCCACTCCAGTCAGTGGCAACACTGGAACTGGAATTTAATCTGCTTTACAGAAATAAGAGCTTTTTTTGGGTTGAAGAATTAAAATAGACAAAAAAGGAAGAAACTAGAGGCTGAGAAACAATGAGATGATTTTCTAATTTGGCTCCGAGAACTGGCTCTGCGGATTATTCTGAAACAATGAATATGTTTTGAGAAATGGCAGCACCGTTATGATAAGAGAAATGTTCCTGAGGATGTAACCGGGTGATATATTTCTCAGGTCTTGTCTTCTCAAAAGCAAGATTTTAGTCAAGACACAGAAAAAGCATAAAGGGTTTATTTAGTGAGAAGAGCACGCTGCGGAGAATGGAGGAGGCCATCCCAGGAGAGGAGGAGCCACGTGGCGTCTGCATTGTAGGGTTTTATGGCCTGCTTGGGATCCTCCCACGGCATGAATTATTCAACTGGAGTGGGTACAGCCATTTCCCACCTAAGCGTAGTGTGCTTGTACCAATTTCACTGTGTTGGAAGTTTTCCCATCAGGACCTAAGCGAAACTTAGTAGGGAGGTGGTTTACGGGCACCTGCAGTGGAGGGGTCTTTCGTACTGGAGATGGATTGAGTCCTGTTCCTCCACCCCATGCCCCTGTTCATGTCTATCTACCTACTCTAAAGAGGAGACCTTGGTGATGGGGACAGACCCCTCACTTGGCTCCCTCAGCATTGGGTTTTTTAATTTGTTTTGTTTTAAATTTACTTTTTCATCTGGCCTCTGTTTCTTCAACACTTCGTTGTGTGTGTGGTGCTGGGGTTTGAACCTGGGTCCTTGAGAATGCCAGGCATAACCCTCAAACTGCTGAGCCACCGCTCCAGCCCCTCAGCATTGTTTTTAAGTCAGAGAATTTCCTTGAATGCAGACTTTCTTTTAGAAATTTTCTTTAGCACTCTGGATCCTGGCTCTAGAAAGAGCCCTAGGGACCCTCTTGTCCAGGACCCTGTTGGGGCAAACACTCATCAGTGCCTGGGAAAGCCTACAGGGAGATAAGAAGGACTCTGAAGAGTGATAATGAAGGAAGTGGAGAGGGGAAGCTGGCCACTTCCCTTGTCTCCAGCTTTAGGAGAGGATCAAAGCGGAGTGACGTTGGTAACAAAGTTTAAAAATGTACTCATAAACATCTGCAGAAACCCATCTGCGCAGTGGGCACGCAACCTATCCTATTCCCCCTGCCTGTAGGCACGGTGCCGCCCTCCGCCGCGTCCTGGCCTGCGGCCCAGAAGTGCATGTCCAAAACCTCTGCACTGAGTCCTCCAACTTCTTTCTTTGAAATTGGCAAACTGTATGCTTTGGGGCATTTGTAGCCCTGGGATTGAACAGACCCTATTCTACAGAGATGAAACTCAGCTCCAGAGATGAGGAATGATGTGCTCACGTTTACTTGTGACTTTGTGCCAAAGCCTTAACTAAAACCCAGGGCCTAACAACACAGTACTGACCCTGGAATGCACGGCGTCCTCCTGCTCTTCCCTTTCCTCACTGATAGGAGGAAATTTTGGGTGAGTTCACAGATGATAAAATCAAGGCCTAGAGAAATTAAATAATGCCAAGTTACAGAGCTAGGAAACAAAGGGTCCAGGATTCGAACCCAGGTCTGCCCAGTGGATCCCCTGTGTTTAACAATAACACTGTCTCCTTTTGTCCCAGCTCCTTCTCCTTCTACCTCTGGTGTCCCCTAGGAGTCAAATGTAGAGATTCCCAGAAAAGGGCACATTCCATTAAATCCACCCTGCTCCAGATAGTCACTTCCCTTCCTTTCTGTTTATCAACACAAACAGCCTGTCCTCCTGGCACGTTTGTTTGGTTGGAGGCCTACCTTGTTCCTTGGGAACCCTGAGGAACAATGACTTGTTGCCCAAGTCCTCAGGGCTCCGCCCCCATCCTGGACAGCTTCCTCAACTTCCCTGCTCACCCAGCCCCCCAACCTGTCTCCAAGTGCGTCAATCACTTGTTTACTTGCTTTTCCTGCCTGACCCTGGGGGTTCCGTTGGCTGTTTCTTCCCTCTGAGGTTCCCCTGAGGTGAGCTTTGATCTCCAGAGGGGAAGGGCAACAGGAAGGTGACCAGAGATGCTAAGAGACAAGAGCTGGTTAGCATCTGACTCACTCTGTGAAAGACAAGGGAAAAAAATGTCATCTCTCCAAGAAACCAGAAAGGATGCTGGTGAGAGCTGTGCATCCCAGTGCTGGGAGGGGCCTTTTCCTTTTCTCTGGGTCAGAGTTGGAGAAGGAATAAAAATGCCACTAGGCACAGGCAAATCTCCCCAGACCTTCCTATATATATCTGGCCAGCGGTGTAATTCCTCAAATATTAAGCCCATTCCACAAAATCCCAGAGCTACAGACCCCCGCTGGAGGAGACAGTGTGGTTAGATGTGTATCTTCCCTTGAATGAGGCTGCATGCAGACAACGGGTGCACAGCCTGATGTGAGAGCAGGCCTGGGGTCATCTCGAGAATTCTAAGCCTTCCTGACTTGTGAGCTTTGGGGGATGCCTCACATTCAAACCATTAACAGCCATGTGCCAGATATCCAGAAAAATACGGCCCATTGTGTAGATCCATATGCCTTCCACTTGCTGCTTCACCAAAGCCCATCTTCAGCTTCTGAAACACCCCAGAGCAGAGCGCTTCTGTGGAATGCACCAGGCATTCAGAGCTGATCGGGAAGCAGGAAGAACAGCAACTTTATCAGACGGATTTAAGACAAGTCAAAATAGCTCAGCCAGACTCATCCAGGAATTCTGTCCCTGAGTTTTAAAAAATGGGTCAGCAGCATTGGGAATCTTGGTCATGAGAGCTCTCCATTTCTGGAGACACCGGCTCTGATCTTGATTAGTTCTCGAGGCAGGCGGGCAGCTAGCATCACCATTCATCACCCTCTTGGGTGTTCCTTCCACCTCCTTCTGGTGTCGAGTGCTTTTTTGTTTTTTACATACAGCAGCTTTCCCTTTCTTGATTTACTGTCTCTTCTTTACGGAGCATGGGGAAAGAAACACGTTGAGACTGTGCAGGTCTATAAATAGTTTTATTCTACGGTACTTAATTTATACTCGGGCTCAGTATAGATGGGGTTCATTGTGTTATTAGTATTTTGAAGGTCTTTCTCCATTGTCTTTTTTTTTTTTAAAGAGAGAAACAACTTTATTTAGTTTTTCACATGGCTTTAGTTGCCCAACACTTAGTTGTGTACGTGGTGCTGGGGTTTGAACCTGGGTCCTCGTGCTTGCCAGGCAAGCGCCGAAACCGCTGAGCCACCACTCCAGCCCCCTCCATTGTCTTCTTGTTTCAAGTGTTACTGTTGAGAAATCTGAGGACATTCTGATTCTGGATCCTTGATATTGTCTCTGGTGGCTTACAGAATTTTCACTTTGTCCCTGTGATTTGAAGTTTTGCAATGATGTATGTGCCTTCTATGTTTTCTTCTTTCATTCATTTGTTAGGCTGGGTACTTGGTGGGTTTCTTCTATTCTGGGGAATTTCTTATTTCTATGATAATTTCCTTCCTTTTCTCATTTTCTCTATTCTTTTTTTTTAAGTATTTCCATTATTCTAATGCTGGACTTTCATGACTGGTACTCTGTTTTTTAAAATCTGTTTTCACTTAGTTTTCCCTATGTATTTCTGTTTTAGGATGGGAAGTGGAAATAAGATGAGATTTCCTCAATATTATCTTTCTTCTCAGTTGGACATTTACATTTCCTTATCAGGCTTCTCATTTTCAAGAGCTTTGTATAATCCTGGAATGTTCTTTTAAACATAGCACCATGTCCTTGTTTCGTAGAAGTTCTTCTTTTACTTCTCCAGGAATATTAACTGTAAAATCTGGAAAATTTTTATTTCACTGTATTATTTCAGTTTCTGCCAAGTTGATTTTTTCCCTGTATATTTGAAAAACACCTTTCCCCCATGTTAGAACTTTTCTCTAGATATAAAACTTGGCTATATGCTCATACAATGAATGGGGGCCTTAAAGAAAACTAATTGGAAGTTCTGTGCAGGTGGGTCAGCCTGTAAATTTTGAGCTTCCAAGTAAAATTATCAGGCTGGGATTTTTTTTTTTTGGGGAGAATGCATTATCTTCAGGCATTTGTTCCTCAGGTGGTCTGACTGCCCAGGGAATGTATCTTGCCATGAAGGTAAGGGCCTATATGCTGGTGTACTGTGAGATCAGTGTGGAAATGATGTAAAACCTATAACTCAGAGTCAATTCTATTCCAGAGCACCATTTCTAATGAGGACCTCAAGAATGGGAAGGGCACTGTCAGTCCAAGCCTGCAAGACCTGGTGCCACCTTGTTGTATACCAGAATTGCTTTTGCTGTGGTAGAAAACAGTATCCCAAAAGTGGGGTTGGAAATAACAAGCAAAAATCTGCAGAGCGTTTCCCTTACTTAGCACAATAGCAGGTGCACGTGCTGGGGCTCACTCCATGTTCACAAGAGGCCTGCACGTTAGACACTGGGGGATTACTGACAGTCTGGGTTGACAACAGCCAGAGAGATTAAATTAACTGACCCAAGGTCAGACAACTATTAAGTGGCAGAGTTAGGATTCACATCCTAGTCTATTGGATTCCAAAGCTCTGTGCTATTATTTTATTTTAAATGAATTTATTTCTGAGTAAGGAAATTCATGCTTATTATAGATGTCACATAAAATATATAAAACTCCAAATAAAAATTTAAAAACAACTATAAGAGGGCCACCAAAACACTGTAATATTCTTTCATAGGATTGCACCTTAATTTGCAATTTATAATAACAATTCATCATTGATTTTTTTTTCGTACCGGGGATTGAAGCTGAGGCACTTAACCACAGAGGCACATCCACAGCCCATTTTTATTTTTTTGTTTTGAGACAAGGTCTTGCTAAATTTCTGAGGATGGCTTTGAACTTGCAATCCTCCTGCCTCGGCCTCCTGAGCCCCTAGGATCCTCCTGCCTCAGCCTCCTGAGCCCCTAGGATTACAAGCAAGCGCAACCTTGCCCATTACACTATTGATTTGATTCTCCCCTAGTTTGGTCATTTTAGGCTGGTAAACTCTATGGCATCAGCCAACGGCATTGGGCATAGGCAGAAGAAGCAGGGTCCTAGACAGGAACCTGGGTAGAAGACTGCTGAGGAACAGGGGTGTCGAGGGGTGATTTCAGCACCACGGAGAGCACCACGGAGAGCACCACGGCAGCCCTGGTCTAGGAGCTCTTCAGGGTTCTGAACTGCTTCTCCCAGAACAGGATGCTGACAGATACCACACACAGCTGGGGTCGGGGATTGGGGGCCGGGGGTGGTTTCTTGGTCTCTGAGAGATGCATCCTTACCACTTCCCGGATTGTTCTCACCACTATGCATTTTTCTCATGCTGTCCCCTCATCTGGATGCAAGTGTCTGTTTAATTTCTACACATCCTCTAACGTTCCATTGAACCTTTAATTTCTCCTGGAGCTCTTTCTCCCTTCACCTTCAATGATTTTTTCCCCTCCGTACTCTGCATTTCTTTTGGACATTATATGTGCCACATTAGATTGTAATAATTTGTCCTAATTAGCGATAAGTTCCTTGAGGCGGGGACTGAGTGTTGGCTATCCTTGATTCTAGTAAGTACTCAATAAACAATATTAAAAATTAAATATATAAGTATAATTTCTGTAGGTGACAGGGAGCTATTCAAGGTGGTTCTCAACCAGGGTAATTATTCTCCCTAAGTGGCATTTGTTGATGTCTGGAAATCACTTTTTCAGTCACAATTCAGGGGCAGGTACTCCTGGCACATAGTAAGTAGGGACAATGGATGCCTACAAACACCCCACCAATGTCCATGACAGCTCCTTCAACAGGAAATTATCAGACCTAAAATGATATTCAAGGGGGCTAGAGTGATGGCTCAGTGGTTTATGGCATTTGCTTTGCCTGGCATGTGTGAGAACATGGGTTTGAACCCCAGCACCATGTACACAACAAAGTATTGGAGCAATAACAGTCACATGAAAAAAAATTGATATTCCCTTACTCTCTCTCTCTCTCTGACCCTCTTTAAAAAATGATATTCATGTTGAAGATAGGAAACTCTGTTTTAGAATAATGAAATGTATTTAATCAGACTCTTCTTCAATCAATTCAAGGGCCACGACAGAGCAATGAGTCCAATTGGCTCATTTTACAGGTGAAGAAACCGAGAGCTGTTGTAGGGCCAGGGAAAGAGCTTGTGCACTATGCCCCCCTTCCACATAGTTATCCTTGGCTGACATTAGTGTTCATAGTTATCCTTGGCTGACATTAGTGTTCAGCCGCCCAGTCCTCGCAGTGGTGCAGGAAATGAATGATTTTCTAAGTGTACATTATCATGGGTTCATAAATGAGGTTTTGAGGACATGGATGAAGTTGTCTGGACCAGAGGAAGAATTCTGGAGTCACAGTACAGATACAGTCAGCTTCCTCTCACTCTGTCGCCACATGAGTTTTTTTTCTAGAAAGGCTGCTACAAACTTAGTGAGAAGAAGAATTCTCTCAATGGGTCATTTCCAAATAATTCAATCTGTTTTGGGAAACCAGAGATTGAGACTGTGGAAAAGTGAATTATTTTAAACCACTCTGCATTAAAACCAATTAAGGTTCAGGAGGGCCAAGCGTGCAATAGGATTCACTCTGATTGCTTCAGTCCAAGGGGGTACAGCATAATTCTCTTCCATCAGCAAATAATAGCATTTGGAGGGAAGAACTCAGTTTCTAAGGGACACCTTGAACCAAATGTGATGGCTGTCTCCTCTTCCAGTGCTTCCAGTTTCGAATGCCTCAGATGCCAAAGAATGCCGATCTTACCTCTCATGAGTCACACCTGCCATCTTCCAAGCAGCATTTACGTGCTCAAATCTCTCCTATTCACCTCTGTTGCGTTAGAAGAGCCAAACAATTCAGGCACAATATACAGTGAATCAGCAAAGGATGGAAATACAGAAAAAGGGGATCTGTTTGCTATCTTGAATAAAAGTGCCTTCTAATAAAATTTGTGAATTGTCTTCAAGGGAATCAGCTGAATGTGTTCATCATTTGTTGTATATCATTACTGTCTGGTGCATACACAATTAGCTGGAAGTTATATTTGTGGTTCCACCGAGGCTCTGAAATGATGCAGAGGGGAAGCTAGTTTCTGCAGAAGAAGCTCAACTTTATCTGCTACAGTTTTTCTCAGAGCATCTACGACTCTTCCTGTGATGGCTGCTGTTGGCATGAGAATGTGAAGAGGTATAGGGATGGGAAAGAGTAAGAGGCAGCAGAGGAACATGGAAATACCATCTCTCCAAAAACATCCTTGTCCTTTTCCAACACACACACACACACACACACTGGGAGAAGTAGTTCAGTAACTCGATATAAACAGATGTATGATTAAAACTCAAATCCTACTCCTACACTGACCTTCAGAATTTTTTTTTTTTTGATACTGGGAATTGAACCCAGAGGCACTTCATTATTTTTATTTTATTAAGAAATTTCTTTAGGGGCTGGAGCAGTGGCTCAGCGGTTTCAGCTCTTGCCTGGCATGCGCAAGTATGCGAGTTCAAACCCCAGCATCCATGTACACAACAAAGTCTCAGAGCAATGAAAGCCATGTGAAAAACTAAATAAAAATTGATTCTCTCTGTCTCTCTCTCACACTGTCCTCTCTTTCTTTAAAAAATTTCTTTATTGAACAATCAAACATGCTTCTAACAAAACAATATAATATATATATATAAATTCTTAAAATTAGATTTACCCCCAAGAGGCCCCCCCATTACCCACCCTTATCCCTCCCCCTCCTTCCCAATACATCTCTACAAATGCCTTAGTTTGTATTCGCTACACCTTTTCAGGGTTTCATACATGAGAGTTGACCACCTTTCTCCATGGCCAGGGTCTATCTCCAGCCTCCAGAGATGAGTGAAGACATTCGACCCTTGGTTCCCAGAGGCACTTTAACACTGAGCTACATCTCTGGGCCCTTTTTACCTCTTATTTTGAGACACAGTCTTGCTAAGTTGCTGAGGGTCTCACTAAGTTGTTGAGGCTGGTCCTCCTGCCTCAGCCTCTCAAGTTGCTGGGATTACAGGCATGCACCACTGAGCCCAGCTTGGCCTTCAGATTCTTCTTCTATAAATTGGGATTAATAGCACTAATCACCCCAGCTTGGCAAGGGGGTTTATTTGAGATGATATATACACAGCATGTGGCTCATAAAGGCTCAGACCCTGCCTGGGTAATTTTCTAAAGACAGGAAGTTTTGCCTAAGGTTCAGTGAGTCAGCAATCATGGGAGATTGGGAGGGTCAAACTGAGAAGACATTTCTACCAGGGGTCCACTTCGGAAAATCTAATGATTTTCCAAATGTCTTTACAAGATGTACAGTGGTTGGATTTGTGCTTAACCAAAACTCTGAATTGCTCTGTTCACTATTTAAGCTTCTAGAGGATGGATTTGTCACTAAGCATACTTGGAGAAAGTCCAAAACTTTTGTCTTTGTGATAACCTGGGACTCAGAATTCAGAGAGAATGCCAAAATAAAAATCACTCTACCATGGATCCAAAGAGAGAGAGAAGCTTCTACTATGGAAGAAAAACTTGTTCAGTTGGCAAATCTTCAGTCAAGAGTAGATATAAGGAGGTGATGAATCTCCCAAGTACAAATGGCCCACAACCAACTCTGCGTCAGACCACTGCAAACTTTTTACAAAGATACATTCCTGAGCCCCACCCTGCAGATTTAAGGGGCCATGGAGGTCTCAGGATCTTGTTCCTTTTTTTTCTTTAAAATTAAAGTGCCCACAAAGAGCTAAATAGAGACTTCTCACCAGAGGACATTGATCAAGCCAATGAATACATGAGAAAATGCTCTAAATCACTAGTAATCAGAGAAATGCAAATGAAAACCACATTAAGATATCACCTTACGCCAGTCAGAATGGCAAAGATGAAGAAAATAAACAACAATAGATGCTGGAGGGGCTGTGGAGAGATAGGCACACTAGCACACTGTTGGTGGAGCTGCAGACTGGTACAGCCCCTCTGGAAAGCAGTATGGAGAATCCTTAAAAAATTAGGGATGAGTCCACCATATGACCCTGCTATTCCACTCCTGGGTATCTTTCCAGGGGACTTAGAATCAGCGAATTATAGTGATACAGCAATATCGATGTTCATAGCAGCACAATTTACTATTGCTAGGCTATGGAAACAACCCCGATGTCCCTCACTGGAAGAATGGATCCAAAAACTGTGGTACATTTATACCATGGAATATTACACAGCAATTAGAAACAATGATATTGCAGCCTTTGAAGGTAAATGGATGGCTATGGAAGAGATCATGATGAGTAAAA